>CM028362.1:80112278-80211956 GCA_016624345.1 Platycodon grandiflorus | reverse complement strand
TCTTTTTGATCATCTATAAGGATCCACAAAGATTCCAACATTCAATCTCTATTGTGCTCTTGTTTATCCTTTGAAAGCAAGTCTTTTGATCATCTAAAAAAATCCACAAAGATTCCAATATCAATTCTATTGTGCTCTTGTTTATCCTTTGAAAGCAAGTCTTTTGATCATCTAAAAGGATCCACAAAGATTCCAACATTCAATCTCTATTGTGCTCTTGTTTATCCTTTAAAGCAAGTCTTTTGATCATCTAAAAGGATCCACAAAGCTTCCAACAATCAATCTCTTGAGTCTTGTTTATCCTTTGTAAGTCTTTTGATCATCTAAAAGGATCCACAAAGCTTCCAACAATCAATCTCTATTGAGCTCTTGTTTATCCTTTGAAAACAAGTCTTTTGATCATCCTCTAAAAGGATCCACAAAGCTTCCAACAATCAATCTCTATTATGCTCTTTTGTTTATCTTTTGAAAACAAGTCTTTTGATCATCTAAAGGATCCACAAAGATTCCAACATTCAATCTCTATTGTGCTCTTGTTTATCCTTTGAAAGCAAGTCTTTTGATCATCTATAAGGATCCACAAAGATTCCAACATTCAATCTCTATTGTGCTCTTATCCTTTGAAAGCAAGTCTTTTGATCATCTAAAAGAATCCACAAAGCTTCCAATAATCAACCACTATTGAGCACTTGTTTATCCTTTGTAAACAAGTCTTTTGAACCTCTAAAAGGATCCTCAAAGCTTCCAACAATCAATCTCTATTGAGCTCTTGTTTATCCTTTAAAAACAAGTCTTTTGATCCTCTAAAAGGATCCACAAAGCATCCAACAATCAATCTATATTGAGCTCTTGTTTATCATTTGTAATAAAGACTTTTGATCCTCTAAAAGGATCCACAAAGCTTCCAACAATAAATCTCTATTGAGGACTTGTTTATCCTTTAAAAACAAGTCTTTTGATCATCTAAAAGGATCGCCAAAGCTTCCACAATCAATCTCTATTGCGCCTTGTTTATCCTTTGAAAGCAAGTCTTTTGATCATCTATAAGGATCCACAAAGATTCCAACATTCAATCTCTATTGTGCTCTTGTTTATCCTTTGAAAGCAAGTCTTTTGATCATCTAAAAGAATCCACAAAGCTTCCAATAATCAATCTCTATTGAGCTCTTGTTTATCCTTTGTAAACAAGTCTTTTGATCATCTAAAAGGATCCACAAAGCTTCCAACAATCAATCTCTATTGAGCTCTTGTTTATCCTTTTAAAAAAGTCTTTTGATCCTCTAAAAGGATCCACAAAGATTCCAACAATCAATCTCTATTGAGCTCTTGTTTATTTTTAAAAAAGTCTTTTGATCATCTAAAAGGATCCACAAAGATTCCAACAATCAATCTCTATTGAGCTCTTGTTTATCCTTTAAAACAAGTCTTTTGATCATCTAAAAGGATCCACAAAGATTCCAACAATCAATCTCTATTGCGCTCTTGTTTATCCTTTGAAAGCAAGTCTTTTGATCATCTATAAGGATCCACAAAGATTCCAACATTCAATCTCTATTGTGCTCTTGTTTATCCTTTGAAAGCAAGTCTTTTGATCATCTAAAAGGATCCACAAAGCTTCCAACAATCAATCTCTATTGAGCTCTTGTTTATCCTTTGAAACAAGTCTTTTGATCCTCTAAAAGGATCCACAAAGCTTCCAACAATCAATCTCTATTGAGCTCTTGTTTATCCTTTGAAACAAGTCTTTTGATCCTCTAAAAGGATCCACAAAGCTTCCAACAATCAATCTCTATTGAGCTCTTGTTTATCCTTAAAACAAGTCTTTTGATCCTCTAAAAGGATCCACAAAGCATCCAACAATCAATCTTATTGAGCTCTTGTTTATCCTTTGAAATAAAGTCTTTGATCATCTAAAAGGATCCACAAAGCTTCCAACAACAATCTCTATTGAGCCTTGTTTATCCTTTGAAAGCAAGTCTTTGATCATCTAAAAGGATCCACAAAGCTTCCAACAATCAATCTCTATTGCGCTTTGTTTATCCTTTGAAAGCAAGTCTTTTGATCATCTAAGGATCCACAAAGCTTCCAACAATCAATCTCTATTGAGCTCTTGTTTATCCTTTAAAACAAGTCTTTTGATCCTCTAAAAGGATCCACAAAGCTTCCAACAATCAATCTCTATTGAGCTCTTGTTTATCCTTTGTAATAAAGTCTTTTGATCATCTAAAAGGATCCACAAAGCTTCCAACAATCAATCTCTATTGAGCTCTTGTTTATCCTTTGTAAACAAGTCTTTGATCATCTAAAAGGATCCACAAAGCTTCCAACAATCAATCTCTATTGAGCTCTTGTTTATCCTTTGAAAGCAAGTCTTTTGATCATCTAAAGGATCCACAAAGATTCCAACATTCAATCTCTATTGTGCTCTTGTTTATCCTTTGAAAGCAAGTCTTTTGATCATCTAAAAGGATCCACAAAGCTTCCAATAATCAACCACTATTGAGCACTTGTTTATCCTTTGTAAACAAGTCTTTTGAACCTCTAAAAGGATCCTCAAAGCTTCCAACAATCAATCTCTATTGAGCTCTTGTTTATCCTTTAAAAACAAGTCTTTTGATCCTCTAAAAGGATCCACAAAGCATCCAACAATCAATCTATATTGAGCTCTTGTTTATCATTTGTAATAAAGACTTTTGATCCTCTAAAAGGATCCACAAAGCTTCCAACAATAAATCTCTATTGAGGACTTGTTTATCCTTTAAAAACAAGTCTTTTGATCATCTAAAAGGATCACAAAGCTTCCCACAATCAATCTCTATTGCGCTTTGTTTATCCTTTGAAAGCAAGTCTTTGATCATCTATAAGGATCCACAAAGATTCCAACATTCAATCTCTATTGTGCTCTTGTTTATCCTTTGAAAGCAAGTCTTTTGATCATCTAAAAGGATCCACAAAGCTTCCAACAATCAATCTCTATTGAGCACTTGTTTATCCTTTGAAAGCAAGTCTTTTGATCATCTAAAAGGATCCACAAAGCTTCCAATAATCAACCTCTATTGAGCTCTTGTTTATCCTTTGTAAACAAGTCTTTTGATCCTCTAAAAGGATCCACAAAGCTTCCAACAATCAATCTCTATTGAGCTCTTGTTTATCCTTTAAAACAAGTCTTTTGATCTCTAAAAGGATCCACAAAGCTTCCAACAATCAATCTATATTGAGCTCTTGTTTATCCTTTGTAATAAGTCTTTTGATCTCTAAAAGGATCCACAAAGCTTCCAACAATCAATCTCTATTGAGCTCTTGTTTATCCTTTAAAAGCAAGTCTTTTGATCATCTAAAAGAATCCACAAAGCTTCCAACATTCAATCTATATTGAGCTCTTGTTTATCCTTTGTAAACAAGTCTTTTGAACCTCTAAAAGGATCCTCAAAGCTTCCAACAATCAATCTCTATTGAGCTCTTGTTTATCCTTTAAAACAAGTCTTTTGATCCTCTAAAAGGATCCACAAAGCTTCCAACAATCAATCTATATTGAGCTCTTGTTTATCATTTGTAATAAGACTTTTGATCATCTAAAAGGATCCACAAAGCTTCCAACAATCAATCTCTATTGAGCTCTTGTTTATCCTTTGAAAAAAGTCTTTTGATCATCTAAAAGGATCCACAAAGCTTCCAACAATCAATCTCTATTGAGCTCTTGTTTATCCTTTGAAAGCAAGTCTTTTGATCATCTATAAGGATCCACAAAGATTCCAACATTCAATCTCTATTGTGCTCTTGTTTATCCTTTGAAAGCAAGTCTTTTGATCATCTAAAAGAATCCACAAAGCTTCCAATAATCAACCACTATTGAGCACTTGTTTATCCTTTGTAAACAAGTCTTTTGAACCTCTAAAAGGATCCTCAAAGCTTCCAACAATCAATCTCTATTGAGCTCTTGTTTATCCTTTAAAACAAGTCTTTTGATCCTCTAAAAGGATCCACAAAGCATCCAACAATCAATCTATATTGAGCTCTTGTTTATCATTTGTAATAAAGACTTTTGATCCTCTAAAAGGATCCACAAAGCTTCCAACAATAAATCTCTATTGAGGACTTGTTTATCCTTTAAAACAAGTCTTTTGATCATCTAAAAGGATCACAAAGCTTCCAACAATCAATCTCTATTGCGCTCTTGTTTATCCTTTGAAAGCAAGTCTTTTGATCATCTATAAGGATCCACAAAGATTCCAATAATCAATCTCTATTGTGCTCTTGTTTATCCTTTGAAAGCAAGTCTTTTGATCATCTAAAAGGATCCACAAAGCTTCCAACAATCAATCTCTATTGAGCTCTTGTTTATCCTTTTAAACAAGTCTTTTGATCCTCTAAAAGGATCCACAAAGCTTCCAACAATCAATCTCTATTGAGCTCTTGTTTATCCTTTGTAAAACAAGTCTTTTGATCCTCTAAAAGGATCCACAAAGCTTCCAACAATCAATCTCTATTGAGCTCTTGTTTATCCTTTGAAACAAGTCTTTTGATCTCTAAAAGGATCCACAAAGCTTCCAACAATCAATCTCTATTGAGCTCTTGTTTATCCTTTGAAATAAAGTCTTTTGATCATCTAAAAGGATCCACAAAGATTCCAACAATCAATCTCTATTGTGCTCTTGTTTATCCTTTGAAAGCAAGTCTTTTGATCATCTAAAAGAATCCACAAAGCTTCCAATAATCAACCACTATTGAGCACTTGTTTATCCTTTGTAAACAAGTCTTTTGAACATCTAAAAGGATCCTCAAAGCTTCCAACAATCAATCTCTATTGAGCTCTTGTTTATCCTTTAAAAACAAGTCTTTTGATCCTCTAAAAGGATCCACAAAGCATCCAACAATCAATCTATTGAGCTCTTGTTTATCATTTGTAATAAAGACTTTTGATCCTCTAAAAGGATCCACAAAGCTTCCAACAATCAATCTCTATTGAGCACTTGTTTATCCTTTAAAACAAGTCTTTTGATCATCTAAAAGGATCACAAAGCTTCCCACAATCAATCTCTATTGCGCTCTTGTTTATCCTTTGAAAGCAAGTCTTTTGATCATCTATAAGGATCCACAAAGATTCCAACATTCAATCTCTATTGTGCTCTTGTTTATCCTTTGAAAGCAAGTCTTTTGATCATCTAAAAGAATCCACAAAGCTTCCAATAATCAACCATTGAGCACTTGTTTATCCTTTGTAAACAAGTCTTTTGAACCTCTAAAAGGATCCTCAAAGCTTCCAACAATCAATCTCTATTGAGCTCTTGTTTATCCTTTAAAAACAAGTCTTTTGATCCTCTAAAAGGATCCACAAAGCATCCAACAATCAATCTCTATTGAGCTCTTGTTTATCCTTTGAAATAAAGTCTTTTGATCCTCTAAAAGGATCCACAAAGCTTCCAACAATCAATCTCTATTGAGGACTTGTTTATCCTTTAAAAACAAGTCTTTTGATCATCTAAAAGGATCCACAAAGCTTCCAACAATCAATCTCTATTGAGCTCTTGTTTATCCTTTGAAAGCAAGTCTTTTGATCATCTAAAAGGATCCACAAAGCTTCCAACAATCAATCTCTATTGAGCTCTTGTTTATCCTTTGAAAGCAAGTCTTTTGATCATCTATAAGGATCCACAAAGATTCCAACATTCAATCTCTATTGTGCTCTTGTTTATCCTTTGAAAGCAAGTCTTTTGATCATCTAAAAGAATCCACAAAGCTTCCAATAATCAACCACTATTGAGCACTTGTTTATCCTTTGTAAACAAGTCTTTTGAACCTCTAAAAGGATCCTCAAAGCTTCCAACAATCAATCTCTATTGAGCTCTTGTTTATCCTTTAAAAACAAGTCTTTTGATCCTCTAAAAGGATCCACAAAGCATCCAACAATCAATCTATATTGAGCTCTTGTTTATCATTTGTAATAAAGACTTTTGATCCTCTAAAAGGATCCACAAAGCTTCCAACAATAAATCTCTATTGAGGACTTGTTTATCCTTTAAAAACAAGTCTTTTGATCATCTAAAAGGATCGTCAAAGCTTCCCACAATCAATCTCTATTGCGCTCTTGTTTATCCTTTGAAAGCAAGTCTTTTGATCATCTATAAGGATCCACAAAGATTCCAACATTCAATCTCTATTGTGCTCTTGTTTATCCTTTGAAAGCAAGTCTTTTGATCATCTAAAAGAATCCACAAAGCTTCCAATAATCAACCACTATTGAGCACTTGTTTATCCTTTGTAAACAAGTCTTTTGAACCTCTAAAAGGATCCTCAAAGCTTCCAACAATCAATCTCTATTGAGCTCTTGTTTATCCTTTAAAAACAAGTCTTTTGATCCTCTAAAAGGATCCACAAAGCATCCAACAATCAATCTATATTGAGCTCTTGTTTATCATTTGTAATAAAGACTTTTGATCCTCTAAAAGGATCCACAAAGCTTCCAACAATAAATCTCTATTGAGGACTTGTTTATCCTTTAAAACAAGTCTTTTGATCATCTAAAAGGATCGTCAAAGCTTCCCACAATCAATCTCTATTGCGCTCTTGTTTATCCTTTGAAAGCAAGTCTTTTGATCATCTATAAGGATCCACAAAGATTCCAACATTCAATCTCTATTGTGCTCTTGTTTATCCTTTGAAAGCAAGTCTTTTGATCATCTAAAAGAATCCACAAAGCTTCCAATAATCAACCACTATTGAGCACTTGTTTATCCTTTGTAAACAAGTCTTTTGAACCTCTAAAAGGATCCTCAAAGCTTCCAACAATCAATCTCTATTGAGCTCTTGTTTATCCTTTAAAAACAAGTCTTTTGATCCTCTAAAAGGATCCACAAAGCATCCAACAATCAATCTATATTGAGCTCTTGTTTATCATTTGTAATAAAGACTTTTGATCCTCTAAAAGGATCCACAAAGCTTCCAACAATAAATCTCTATTGAGGACTTGTTTATCCTTTAAAAACAAGTCTTTTGATCATCTAAAAGGATCGTCAAAGCTTCCCACAATCAATCTCTATTGCGCTCTTGTTTATCCTTTGAAAGCAAGTCTTTTGATCATCTATAAGGATCCACAAAGATTCCAACATTCAATCTCTATTGTGCTCTTGTTTATCCTTTGAAAGCAAGTCTTTTGATCATCTAAAAGAATCCACAAAGCTTCCAATAATCAACCACTATTGAGCACTTGTTTATCCTTTGTAAACAAGTCTTTTGAACCTCTAAAAGGATCCTCAAAGCTTCCAACAATCAATCTCTATTGAGCTCTTGTTTATCCTTTAAAAACAAGTCTTTTGATCCTCTAAAAGGATCCACAAAGCATCCAACAATCAATCTATATTGAGCTCTTGTTTATCATTTGTAATAAAGACTTTTGATCCTCTAAAAGGATCCACAAAGCTTCCAACAATAAATCTCTATTGAGGACTTGTTTATCCTTTAAAAACAAGTCTTTTGATCATCTAAAAGGATCGTCAAAGCTTCCCACAATCAATCTCTATTGCGCTCTTGTTTATCCTTTGAAAGCAAGTCTTTTGATCATCTATAAGGATCCACAAAGATTCCAACATTCAATCTCTATTGTGCTCTTGTTTATCCTTTGAAAGCAAGTCTTTTGATCATCTAAAAGAATCCACAAAGCTTCCAATAATCAACCACTATTGAGCACTTGTTTATCCTTTGTAAACAAGTCTTTTGAACCTCTAAAAGGATCCTCAAAGCTTCCAACAATCAATCTCTATTGAGCTCTTGTTTATCCTTTAAAACAAGTCTTTTGATCCTCTAAAAGGATCCACAAAGCATCCAACAATCAATCTATATTGAGCTCTTGTTTATCATTTGTAATAAAGACTTTTGATCCTCTAAAAGGATCCACAAAGCTTCCAACAATAAATCTCTATTGAGGACTTGTTTATCCTTTAAAAACAAGTCTTTTGATCATCTAAAAGGATCGTCAAAGCTTCCCACAATCAATCTCTATTGCGCTCTTGTTTATCCTTTGAAAGCAAGTCTTTTGATCATCTATAAGGATCCACAAAGATTCCAACATTCAATCTCTATTGTGCTCTTGTTTATCCTTTGAAAGCAAGTCTTTTGATCATCTAAAAGAATCCACAAAGCTTCCAATAATCAACCACTATTGAGCACTTGTTTATCCTTTGTAAACAAGTCTTTTGAACCTCTAAAAGGATCCTCAAAGCTTCCAACAATCAATCTCTATTGAGCTCTTGTTTATCCTTTAAAACAAGTCTTTTGATCCTCTAAAAGGATCCACAAAGCATCCAACAATCAATCTATATTGAGCTCTTGTTTATCATTTGTAATAAAGACTTTTGATCCTCTAAAAGGATCCACAAAGCTTCCAACAATAAATCTCTATTGAGGACTTGTTTATCCTTTAAAACAAGTCTTTTGATCATCTAAAAGGATCGTCAAAGCTTCCCACAATCAATCTCTATTGCGCTCTTGTTTATCCTTTGAAAGCAAGTCTTTTGATCATCTATAAGGATCCACAAAGATTCCAACATTCAATCTCTATTGTGCTCTTGTTTATCCTTTGAAAGCAAGTCTTTTGATCATCTAAAAGAATCCACAAAGCTTCCAATAATCAACCACTATTGAGCACTTGTTTATCCTTTGTAAACAAGTCTTTTGAACCTCTAAAAGGATCCTCAAAGCTTCCAACAATCAATCTCTATTGAGCTCTTGTTTATCCTTTAAAACAAGTCTTTTGATCCTCTAAAAGGATCCACAAAGCATCCAACAATCAATCTATATTGAGCTCTTGTTTATCATTTGTAATAAAGACTTTTGATCCTCTAAAAGGATCCACAAAGCTTCCAACAATAAATCTCTATTGAGGACTTGTTTATCCTTTAAAAACAAGTCTTTTGATCATCTAAAAGGATCCAAAGCTTCCCACAATCAATCTCTATTGCTCTTGTTTATCCTTTGAAAGCAAGTCTTTTGATCATCTATAAGGATCCACAAAGATTCCAACATTCAATCTCTATTGTGCTCTTGTTTATCCTTTGAAAGCAAGTCTTTTGATCATCTAAAAGGATCCACAAAGCTTCCAACAATCAATCTCTATTGAGCTCTTGTTTATCCTTTGAAACAAGTCTTTTGATCCTCTAAAAGGATCCACAAAGCTTCCAACAATCAATCTCTATTGAGCTCTTGTTTATCCTTTGTAAACAAGTCTTTTGATCCTCTAAAAGGATCCACAAAGCTTCCAACAATCAATCTCTATTGAGCTCTTGTTTATCCTTTAAAACAAGTCTTTTGATCATCTAAAAGGATCCACAAAGCTTCCAACAATCAATCTCTATTGAGCTCTTGTTTATCCTTTGAAATAAAGTCTTTTGATCATCTATAAGGATCCACAAAGCTTCCAACAATCAATCTCTATTGTGCTCTTGTTTATCCTTTGAAAGCAAGTCTTTTGATCATCTAAAAGAATCCACAAAGCTTCCAATAATCAACTCTATTGAGCACTTGTTTATCCTTTGTAAACAAGTCTTTTGATCCTCTAAAAGGATCCTCAAAGCTTCCAACAATCAATCTCTATTGAGCTCTTGTTTATCCTTTAAAACAAGTCTTTTGATCCTCTAAAAGGATCCACAAAGCTTCCAACAATCAATCTATATTGAGCTCTTGTTTATCATTTGTAATAAAGTCTTTTGATCCTCTAAAAGGATCCACAAAGCTTCCAACAATCAATCTCTATTGAGCTCTTGTTTATCCTTTAAAAACAAGTCTTTTGATCATCTAAAAGGATCCACAAAGCTTCCAACAATCAATCTCTATTGAGCTCTTGTTTATCCTTTGAAAGCAAGTCTTTTGATCATCTATAAGGATCCACAAAGATTCCAACATTCAATCTCTATTGTGCTCTTGTTTATCCTTTGAAAGCAAGTCTTTTGATCATCTAAAAGAATCCACAAAGCTTCCAATAATCAACCACTATTGAGCACTTGTTTATCCTTTGTAAACAAGTCTTTTGAACCTCTAAAAGGATCCTCAAAGCTTCCAACAATCAATCTCTATTGAGCTCTTGTTTATCCTTTAAAAACAAGTCTTTTGATCCTCTAAAAGGATCCACAAAGCATCCAACAATCAATCTATATTGAGCTCTTGTTTATCATTTGTAATAAAGACTTTTGATCCTCTAAAAGGATCCACAAAGCTTCCAACAATAAATCTCTATTGAGGACTTGTTTATCCTTTAAAACAAGTCTTTTGATCATCTAAAAGGATCCACAAAGCTTCCAACAATCAATCTCTATTGCGCTCTTGTTTATCCTTTGAAAGCAAGTCTTTTGATCATCTAAAAGGATCCACAAAGCTTCCAACAATCAATCTCTATTGAGCTCTTGTTTATCCTTTGAAAGCAAGTCTTTTGATCATCTAAAAGGATCCACAAAGCTTCCAACAATCAATCTCTATTGAGCTCTTGTTTATCCTTTGAAACAAGTCTTTTGATCCTCTAAAAGGATCCACAAAGCTTCCAACAATCAATCTCTATTGAGCTCTTGTTTATCCTTTGTAAAAAAGTCTTTTGATCCTCTAAAAGGATCCACAAAGCTTCCAACAATCAATCTCTATTGAGCTCTTGTTTATCCTTTAAAACAAGTCTTTTGATCATCTAAAAGGATCCACAAAGCTTCCAACAATCAATCTCTATTGAGCTCTTGTTTATCCTTTGAAAAAAGTCTTTTGATCATCTAAAAGGATCCACAAAGCTTCCAACAAATCTCTATTGTGCTCTTGTTTATCCTTTGAAAGCAAGTCTTTTGATCATCTAAAAGAATCCACAAAGCTTCCAATAATCAATCTCTATTGAGCACTTGTTTATCCTTTGAAACAAGTCTTTTGATCATCTAAAAGGATCCTCAAAGCTTCCAACAATCAATCTCTATTGAGCTCTTGTTTATCCTTTAAAAACAAGTCTTTTGATCCTCTAAAAGGATCCACAAAGCATCCAACAATCAATCTATATTGAGCTCTTGTTTATCATTTGTAATAAAGACTTTTGATCCTCTAAAAGGATCCACAAAGCTTCCAACAATCAATCTCTATTGAGGACTTGTTTATCCTTTAAAAACAAGTCTTTTGATCATCTAAAAGGATCCACAAAGCTTCCCACAATCAATCTCTATTGAGCTCTTGTTTATCCTTTGAAAGCAAGTCTTTTGATCATCTATAAGGATCCACAAAGATTCCAACATTCAATCTCTATTGTGCTCTTGTTTATCCTTTGAAAGCAAGTCTTTTGATCATCTAAAAGAATCCACAAAGCTTCCAATAATCAACCACTATTGAGCACTTGTTTATCCTTTGTAAACAAGTCTTTTGAACCTCTAAAAGGATCCTCAAAGCTTCCAACAATCAATCTCTATTGAGCTCTTGTTTATCCTTTAAAACAAGTCTTTTGATCCTCTAAAAGGATCCACAAAGCATCCAACAATCAATCTATATTGAGCTCTTGTTTATCATTTGTAATAAAGACTTTTGATCCTCTAAAAGGATCCACAAAGCTTCCAACAATAAATCTCTATTGAGGACTTGTTTATCCTTTAAAACAAGTCTTTTGATCATCTAAAAGGATCGCTTCCACAATCAATCTCTATTGAGCTCTTGTTTATCCTTTGAAAGCAAGTCTTTTGATCATCTAAAGGATCCACAAAGCTTCCAACATTCAATCTCTATTGCTCTTGTTTATCCTTTGAAAGCAAGTCTTTTGATCATCTATAAGGATCCACAAAGATTCCAACATTCAATCTCTATTGTGCTCTTGTTTATCCTTTGAAAGCAAGTCTTTTGATCATCTAAAAGAATCCACAAAGCTTCCAATAATCAACCACTATTGAGCACTTGTTTATCCTTTGTAAACAAGTCTTTTGAACCTCTAAAAGGATCCTCAAAGCTTCCAACAATCAATCTCTATTGAGCTCTTGTTTATCCTTTAAAAACAAGTCTTTTGATCCTCTAAAAGGATCCACAAAGCATCCAACAATCAATCTATATTGAGCTCTTGTTTATCATTTGTAATAAAGACTTTTGATCCTCTAAAAGGATCCACAAAGCTTCCAACAATAAATCTCTATTGAGGACTTGTTTATCCTTTAAAAACAAGTCT
Source organism: Platycodon grandiflorus (assembly GCA_016624345.1). Lineage (NCBI taxonomy): Eukaryota > Viridiplantae > Streptophyta > Magnoliopsida > Asterales > Campanulaceae > Platycodon > Platycodon grandiflorus. Next base: position 80,199,799 of record CM028362.1, on the reverse strand, counting down.
TTTGATCATCTAAAAGGATCGTCAAAGCTTCCCACAATCAATCTCTATTGCGCTCTTGTTTATCCTTTGAAAGCAAGTCTTTTGATCATCTATAAGGATCCACAAAGATTCCAACATTCAATCTCTATTGTGCTCTTGTTTATCCTTTGAAAGCAAGTCTTTTGATCATCTAAAAGAATCCACAAAGCTTCCAATAATCAACCACTATTGAGCACTTGTTTATCCTTTGTAAACAAGTCTTTTGAACCTCTAAAAGGATCCTCAAAGCTTCCAACAATCAATCTCTATTGAGCTCTTGTTTATCCTTTAAAAACAAGTCTTTTGATCCTCTAAAAGGATCCACAAAGCATCCAACAATCAATCTATATTGAGCTCTTGTTTATCATTTGTAATAAAGACTTTTGATCCTCTAAAAGGATCCACAAAGCTTCCAACAATAAATCTCTATTGAGGACTTGTTTATCCTTTAAAAACAAGTCTTTTGATCATCTAAAAGGATCGTCAAAGCTTCCCACAATCAATCTCTATTGCGCTCTTGTTTATCCTTTGAAAGCAAGTCTTTTGATCATCTATAAGGATCCACAAAGATTCCAACATTCAATCTCTATTGTGCTCTTGTTTATCCTTTGAAAGCAAGTCTTTTGATCATCTAAAAGAATCCACAAAGCTTCCAATAATCAACCACTATTGAGCACTTGTTTATCCTTTGTAAACAAGTCTTTTGAACCTCTAAAAGGATCCTCAAAGCTTCCAACAATCAATCTCTATTGAGCTCTTGTTTATCCTTTAAAAACAAGTCTTTTGATCCTCTAAAAGGATCCACAAAGCATCCAACAATCAATCTATATTGAGCTCTTGTTTATCATTTGTAATAAAGACTTTTGATCCTCTAAAAGGATCCACAAAGCTTCCAACAATAAATCTCTATTGAGGACTTGTTTATCCTTTAAAACAAGTCTTTTGATCATCTAAAAGGATCGTCAAAGCTTCCCACAATCAATCTCTATTGCGCTCTTGTTTATCCTTTGAAAGCAAGTCTTTTGATCATCTATAAGGATCCACAAAGATTCCAACATTCAATCTCTATTGTGCTCTTGTTTATCCTTTGAAAGCAAGTCTTTTGATCATCTAAAAGAATCCACAAAGCTTCCAATAATCAACCACTATTGAGCACTTGTTTATCCTTTGTAAACAAGTCTTTTGAACCTCTAAAAGGATCCTCAAAGCTTCCAACAATCAATCTCTATTGAGCTCTTGTTTATCCTTTAAAAACAAGTCTTTTGATCCTCTAAAAGGATCCACAAAGCATCCAACAATCAATCTATATTGAGCTCTTGTTTATCATTTGTAATAAAGACTTTTGATCCTCTAAAAGGATCCACAAAGCTTCCAACAATAAATCTCTATTGAGGACTTGTTTATCCTTTAAAAACAAGTCTTTTGATCATCTAAAAGGATCGTCAAAGCTTCCCACAATCAATCTCTATTGCGCTCTTGTTTATCCTTTGAAAGCAAGTCTTTTGATCATCTATAAGGATCCACAAAGATTCCAACATTCAATCTCTATTGTGCTCTTGTTTATCCTTTGAAAGCAAGTCTTTTGATCATCTAAAAGAATCCACAAAGCTTCCAATAATCAACCACTATTGAGCACTTGTTTATCCTTTGTAAACAAGTCTTTTGAACCTCTAAAAGGATCCTCAAAGCTTCCAACAATCAATCTCTATTGAGCTCTTGTTTATCCTTTAAAAACAAGTCTTTTGATCCTCTAAAAGGATCCACAAAGCATCCAACAATCAATCTATATTGAGCTCTTGTTTATCATTTGTAATAAAGACTTTTGATCCTCTAAAAGGATCCACAAAGCTTCCAACAATAAATCTCTATTGAGGACTTGTTTATCCTTTAAAAACAAGTCTTTTGATCATCTAAAAGGATCGTCAAAGCTTCCCACAATCAATCTCTATTGCGCTCTTGTTTATCCTTTGAAAGCAAGTCTTTTGATCATCTATAAGGATCCACAAAGATTCCAACATTCAATCTCTATTGTGCTCTTGTTTATCCTTTGAAAGCAAGTCTTTTGATCATCTAAAAGAATCCACAAAGCTTCCAATAATCAACCACTATTGAGCACTTGTTTATCCTTTGTAAACAAGTCTTTTGAACCTCTAAAAGGATCCTCAAAGCTTCCAACAATCAATCTCTATTGAGCTCTTGTTTATCCTTTAAAAACAAGTCTTTTGATCCTCTAAAAGGATCCACAAAGCATCCAACAATCAATCTATATTGAGCTCTTGTTTATCATTTGTAATAAAGACTTTTGATCCTCTAAAAGGATCCACAAAGCTTCCAACAATAAATCTCTATTGAGGACTTGTTTATCCTTTAAAAACAAGTCTTTTGATCATCTAAAAGGATCGTCAAAGCTTCCCACAATCAATCTCTATTGCGCTCTTGTTTATCCTTTGAAAGCAAGTCTTTTGATCATCTATAAGGATCCACAAAGATTCCAACATTCAATCTCTATTGTGCTCTTGTTTATCCTTTGAAAGCAAGTCTTTTGATCATCTAAAAGATCCACAAAGCTTCCAATAATCAACTCTATTGAGCACTTGTTTATCCTTTGTAAACAAGTCTTTTGATCCTCTAAAAGGATCCTCAAAGCTTCCAACAATCAATCTCTATTGAGCTCTTGTTTATCCTTTGTAAACAAGTCTTTTGAACCTCTAAAAGGATCCTCAAAGCTTCCAACAATCAATCTCTATTGAGCTCTTGTTTATCCTTTGTAACAAGTCTTTTGATCCTCTAAAAGGATCCACAAAGCTTCCAACAATCAATCTCTATTGAGCTCTTGTTTATCCTTTGAAAACAAGTCTTTTGATCATCTAAAAGGATCCACAAAGCTTCCAACAATCAATCTCTATTGTGCTCTTGTTTATCCTTTGAAAGCAAGTCTTTTGATCATCTAAAAGGATCCACAAAGCTTCCAACAATCAATCTCTATTGAGCTCTTGTTTATCCTTTGTAAACAAGTCTTTTGATCATCTAAAAGGATCCACAAAGCTTCCAACAATCAATCTCTATTGAGCTCTTGTTTATCCTTTAAAACAAGTCTTTTGATCCTCTAAAAGGATCCACAAAGCATCCAACAATCAATCTATATTGAGCTCTTGTTTATCCTTTGTAATAAAGTCTTTTGATCCTCTAAAAGGATCCACAAAGCTTCCAACAATCAATCTCTATTGAGCTCTTGTTTATCCTTTAAAAACAAGTCTTTTGATCATCTAAAAGGATCCACAAAGCTTCCAACAATCAATCTCTATTGAGCTCTTGTTTATCCTTTGAAAGCAAGTCTTTTGATCATCTATAAGGATCCACAAAGATTCCAACATTCAATCTCTATTGTGCTCTTGTTTATCCTTTGAAAGCAAGTCTTTTGATCATCTAAAAGAATCCACAAAGCTTCCAATAATCAATCTCTATTGAGCACTTGTTTATCCTTTGTAAACAAGTCTTTTGATCCTCTAAAAGGATCCTCAAAGCTTCCAACAATCAATCTCTATTGAGCTCTTGTTTATCCTTTAAAAACAAGTCTTTTGATCCTCTAAAAGGATCCACAAAGCATCCAACAATCAATCTATATTGAGCTCTTGTTTATCCTTTGTAATAAAGTCTTTTGATCCTCTAAAAGGATCCACAAAGCTTCCAACAATAAATCTCTATTGAGGACTTGTTTATCCTTTAAAAACAAGTCTTTTGATCATCTAAAAGGATCCACAAAGCTTCCAACAATCAATCTCTATTGAGCCTTGTTTATCCTTTGAAAGCAAGTCTTTTGATCATCTATAAGGATCCACAAAGCTTCCAACAATCAATCTCTATTGTGCTCTTGTTTATCCTTTGAAAGCAAGTCTTTTGATCATCTATAAGGATCCACAAAGATTCCAACATTCAATCTCTATTGTGCTCTTGTTTATCCTTTGAAAGCAAGTCTTTTGATCATCTAAAAGAATCCACAAAGCTTCCAATAATCAACCACTATTGAGCACTTGTTTATCCTTTGTAAACAAGTCTTTTGAACCTCTAAAAGGATCCTCAAAGCTTCCAACAATCAATCTCTATTGAGCTCTTGTTTATCCTTTAAAAACAAGTCTTTTGATCCTCTAAAAGGATCCACAAAGCATCCAACAATCAATCTATATTGAGCTCTTGTTTATCATTTGTAATAAAGACTTTTGATCCTCTAAAAGGATCCACAAAGCTTCCAACAATAAATCTCTATTGAGGACTTGTTTATCCTTTAAAACAAGTCTTTTGATCATCTAAAAGGATCGTCAAAGCTTCCCACAATCAATCTCTATTGCGCTCTTGTTTATCCTTTGAAAGCAAGTCTTTTGATCATCTATAAGGATCCACAAAGATTCCAACATTCAATCTCTATTGTGCTCTTGTTTATCCTTTGAAAGCAAGTCTTTTGATCATCTAAAAGAATCCACAAAGCTTCCAATAATCAACCACTATTGAGCACTTGTTTATCCTTTGTAAACAAGTCTTTTGAACCTCTAAAAGGATCCTCAAAGCTTCCAACAATCAATCTCTATTGAGCTCTTGTTTATCCTTTAAAAACAAGTCTTTTGATCCTCTAAAAGGATCCACAAAGCATCCAACAATCAATCTATATTGAGCTCTTGTTTATCATTTGTAATAAAGACTTTTGATCCTCTAAAAGGATCCACAAAGCTTCCAACAATAAATCTCTATTGAGGACTTGTTTATCCTTTAAAAACAAGTCTTTTGATCATCTAAAAGGATCGTCAAAGCTTCCCACAATCAATCTCTATTGCGCTCTTGTTTATCCTTTGAAAGCAAGTCTTTTGATCATCTATAAGGATCCACAAAGATTCCAACATTCAATCTCTATTGTGCTCTTGTTTATCCTTTGAAAGCAAGTCTTTTGATCATCTAAAAGAATCCACAAAGCTTCCAATAATCAACCACTATTGAGCACTTGTTTATCCTTTGTAAACAAGTCTTTTGAACCTCTAAAAGGATCCTCAAAGCTTCCAACAATCAATCTCTATTGAGCTCTTGTTTATCCTTTAAAAACAAGTCTTTTGATCCTCTAAAAGGATCCACAAAGCATCCAACAATCAATCTATATTGAGCTCTTGTTTATCATTTGTAATAAAGACTTTTGATCCTCTAAAAGGATCCACAAAGCTTCCAACAATAAATCTCTATTGAGGACTTGTTTATCCTTTAAAAACAAGTCTTTTGATCATCTAAAAGGATCGTCAAAGCTTCCCACAATCAATCTCTATTGCGCTCTTGTTTATCCTTTGAAAGCAAGTCTTTTGATCATCTATAAGGATCCACAAAGATTCCAACATTCAATCTCTATTGTGCTCTTGTTTATCCTTTGAAAGCAAGTCTTTTGATCATCTAAAAGAATCCACAAAGCTTCCAATAATCAACCACTATTGAGCACTTGTTTATCCTTTGTAAACAAGTCTTTTGAACCTCTAAAAGGATCCTCAAAGCTTCCAACAATCAATCTCTATTGAGCTCTTGTTTATCCTTTAAAAACAAGTCTTTTGATCCTCTAAAAGGATCCACAAAGCATCCAACAATCAATCTATATTGAGCTCTTGTTTATCATTTGTAATAAAGACTTTTGATCCTCTAAAAGGATCCACAAAGCTTCCAACAATAAATCTCTATTGAGGACTTGTTTATCCTTTAAAAACAAGTCTTTTGATCATCTAAAAGGATCGTCAAAGCTTCCCACAATCAATCTCTATTGCGCTCTTGTTTATCCTTTGAAAGCAAGTCTTTTGATCATCTATAAGGATCCACAAAGATTCCAACATTCAATCTCTATTGTGCTCTTGTTTATCCTTTGAAAGCAAGTCTTTTGATCATCTAAAAGAATCCACAAAGCTTCCAATAATCAACCACTATTGAGCACTTGTTTATCCTTTGTAAACAAGTCTTTTGAACCTCTAAAAGGATCCTCAAAGCTTCCAACAATCAATCTCTATTGAGCTCTTGTTTATCCTTTAAAAAGTCTTTTGATCCTCTAAAAGGATCCACAAAGCATCCAACAATCAATCTATATTGAGCTCTTGTTTATCATTTGTAATAAAGACTTTTGATCCTCTAAAAGGATCCACAAAGCTTCCAACAATAAATCTCTATTGAGGACTTGTTTATCCTTTAAAAACAAGTCTTTTGATCATCTAAAAGGATCGTCAAAGCTTCCCACAATCAATCTCTATTGCGCTCTTGTTTATCCTTTGAAAGCAAGTCTTTTGATCATCTATAAGGATCCACAAAGATTCCAACATTCAATCTCTATTGTGCTCTTGTTTATCCTTTGAAAGCAAGTCTTTTGATCATCTAAAAGAATCCACAAAGCTTCCAATAATCAACCACTATTGAGCACTTGTTTATCCTTTGTAAACAAGTCTTTTGAACCTCTAAAAGGATCCTCAAAGCTTCCAACAATCAATCTCTATTGAGCTCTTGTTTATCCTTTAAAACAAGTCTTTTGATCCTCTAAAAGGATCCACAAAGCATCCAACAATCAATCTATATTGAGCTCTTGTTTATCATTTGTAATAAAGACTTTTGATCCTCTAAAAGGATCCACAAAGCTTCCAACAATAAATCTCTATTGAGGACTTGTTTATCCTTTAAAAACAAGTCTTTTGATCATCTAAAAGGATCGTCAAAGCTTCCAACAATCAATCTCTATTGCGCTCTTGTTTATCCTTTGAAAGCAAGTCTTTTGATCATCTATAAGGATCCACAAAGATTCCAACATTCAATCTCTATTGTGCTCTTGTTTATCCTTTGAAAGCAAGTCTTTTGATCATCTAAAAGGATCCACAAAGCTTCCAACAATCAATCTCTATTGAGCTCTTGTTTATCCTTTGAAACAAGTCTTTTGATCCTCTAAAAGGATCCACAAAGCTTCCAACAATCAATCTCTATTGAGCTCTTGTTTATCCTTTGTAAACAAGTCTTTTGATCCTCTAAAAGGATCCACAAAGCTTCCAACAATCAATCTCTATTGAGCTCTTGTTTATCCTTTAAAAACAAGTCTTTTGATCATCTAAAAGGATCCACAAAGCTTCCAACAATCAATCTCTATTGAGCTCTTGTTTATCCTTTGAAAGCAAGTCTTTTGATCATCTAAAAGGATCCACAAAGCTTCCAACAATCAATCTCTATTGTGCTCTTGTTTATCCTTTGAAAGCAAGTCTTTTGATCATCTAAAAGGATCCACAAAGCTTCCAATAATCAATCTCTATTGAGCACTTGTTTATCCTTTGTAAACAAGTCTTTTGATCCTCTAAAAGGATCCTCAAAGCTTCCAACAATCAATCTCTATTGAGCTCTTGTTTATCCTTTAAAAACAAGTCTTTTGATCCTCTAAAAGGATCCACAAAGCATCCAACAATCAATCTATATTGAGCTCTTGTTTATCATTTGTAATAAAGACTTTTGATCCTCTAAAAGGATCCACAAAGCTTCCAACAATAAATCTCTATTGAGGACTTGTTTATCCTTTAAAAACAAGTCTTTTGATCATCTAAAAGGATCCACAAAGCTTCCCACAATCAATCTCTATTGAGCTCTTGTTTATCCTTTGAAAGCAAGTCTTTTGATCATCTATAAGGATCCACAAAGATTCCAACATTCAATCTCTATTGTGCTCTTGTTTATCCTTTGAAAGCAAGTCTTTTGATCATCTAAAAGAATCCACAAAGCTTCCAATAATCAACCACTATTGAGCACTTGTTTATCCTTTGTAAACAAGTCTTTTGAACCTCTAAAAGGATCCTCAAAGCTTCCAACAATCAATCTCTATTGAGCTCTTGTTTATCCTTTAAAAACAAGTCTTTTGATCCTCTAAAAGGATCCACAAAGCATCCAACAATCAATCTATATTGAGCTCTTGTTTATCATTTGTAATAAAGACTTTTGATCCTCTAAAAGGATCCACAAAGCTTCCAACAATAAATCTCTATTGAGGACTTGTTTATCCTTTAAAAACAAGTCTTTTGATCATCTAAAAGGATCGTCAAAGCTTCCCACAATCAATCTCTATTGAGCTCTTGTTTATCCTTTGAAAGCAAGTCTTTTGATCATCTATAAGGATCCACAAAGATTCCAACATTCAATCTCTATTGTGCTCTTGTTTATCCTTTGAAAGCAAGTCTTTTGATCATCTATAAGGATCCACAAAGATTCCAACATTCAATCTCTATTGTGCTCTTGTTTATCCTTTGAAAGCAAGTCTTTTGATCATCTAAAAGAATCCACAAAGCTTCCAATAATCAACCACTATTGAGCACTTGTTTATCCTTTGTAAACAAGTCTTTTGAACCTCTAAAAGGATCCTCAAAGCTTCCAACAATCAATCTCTATTGAGCTCTTGTTTATCCTTTAAAACAAGTCTTTTGATCCTCTAAAAGGATCCACAAAGCATCCAACAATCAATCTATATTGAGCTCTTGTTTATCATTTGTAATAAAGACTTTTGATCCTCTAAAAGGATCCACAAAGCTTCCAACAATAAATCTCTATTGAGGACTTGTTTATCCTTTAAAAACAAGTCTTTTGATCATCTAAAAGGATCGTCAAAGCTTCCCACAATCAATCTCTATTGCGCTCTTGTTTATCCTTTGAAAGCAAGTCTTTTGATCATCTATAAGGATCCACAAAGATTCCAACATTCAATCTCTATTGTGCTCTTGTTTATCCTTTGAAAGCAAGTCTTTTGATCATCTAAAAGAATCCACAAAGCTTCCAATAATCAACCACTATTGAGCACTTGTTTATCCTTTGTAAACAAGTCTTTTGAACCTCTAAAAGGATCCTCAAAGCTTCCAACAATCAATCTCTATTGAGCTCTTGTTTATCCTTTAAAAACAAGTCTTTTGATCCTCTAAAAGGATCCACAAAGCATCCAACAATCAATCTATATTGAGCTCTTGTTTATCATTTGTAATAAAGACTTTTGATCCTCTAAAAGGATCCACAAAGCTTCCAACAATAAATCTCTATTGAGGACTTGTTTATCCTTTAAAAACAAGTCTTTTGATCATCTAAAAGGATCGTCAAAGCTTCCCACAATCAATCTCTATTGCGCTTGTTTATCCTTTGAAAGCAAGTCTTTTGATCATCTATAAGGATCCACAAAGATTCCAACATTCAATCTCTATTGTGCTCTTGTTTATCCTTTGAAAGCAAGTCTTTTGATCATCTAAAAGAATCCACAAAGCTTCCAATAATCAACCACTATTGAGCACTTGTTTATCCTTTGTAAACAAGTCTTTTGAACCTCTAAAAGGATCCTCAAAGCTTCCAACAATCAATCTCTATTGAGCTCTTGTTTATCCTTTAAAAACAAGTCTTTTGATCCTCTAAAAGGATCCACAAAGCATCCAACAATCAATCTATATTGAGCTCTTGTTTATCATTTGTAATAAAGACTTTTGATCCTCTAAAAGGATCCACAAAGCTTCCAACAATAAATCTCTATTGAGGACTTGTTTATCCTTTAAAAACAAGTCTTTTGATCATCTAAAAGGATCGTCAAAGCTTCCCACAATCAATCTCTATTGCGCTCTTGTTTATCCTTTGAAAGCAAGTCTTTTGATCATCTATAAGGATCCACAAAGATTCCAACATTCAATCTCTATTGTGCTCTTGTTTATCCTTTGAAAGCAAGTCTTTTGATCATCTAAAAGAATCCACAAAGCTTCCAATAATCAACCACTATTGAGCACTTGTTTATCCTTTGTAAACAAGTCTTTTGAACCTCTAAAAGGATCCTCAAAGCTTCCAACAATCAATCTCTATTGAGCTCTTGTTTATCCTTTAAAAACAAGTCTTTTGATCCTCTAAAAGGATCCACAAAGCATCCAACAATCAATCTATATTGAGCTCTTGTTTATCATTTGTAATAAAGACTTTTGATCCTCTAAAAGGATCCACAAAGCTTCCAACAATAAATCTCTATTGAGGACTTGTTTATCCTTTAAAAACAAGTCTTTTGATCATCTAAAAGGATCGTCAAAGCTTCCCACAATCAATCTCTATTGCGCTCTTGTTTATCCTTTGAAAGCAAGTCTTTTGATCATCTATAAGGATCCACAAAGATTCCAACATTCAATCTCTATTGTGCTCTTGTTTATCCTTTGAAAGCAAGTCTTTTGATCATCTAAAAGAATCCACAAAGCTTCCAATAATCAACCACTATTGAGCACTTGTTTATCCTTTGTAAACAAGTCTTTTGAACCTCTAAAAGGATCCTCAAAGCTTCCAACAATCAATCTCTATTGAGCTCTTGTTTATCCTTTAAAAACAAGTCTTTTGATCCTCTAAAAGGATCCACAAAGCATCCAACAATCAATCTATATTGAGCTCTTGTTTATCATTTGTAATAAAGACTTTTGATCCTCTAAAAGGATCCACAAAGCTTCCAACAATAAATCTCTATTGAGGACTTGTTTATCCTTTAAAAACAAGTCTTTTGATCATCTAAAAGGATCGTCAAAGCTTCCCACAATCAATCTCTATTGCGCTCTTGTTTATCCTTTGAAAGCAAGTCTTTTGATCATCTATAAGGATCCACAAAGATTCCAACATTCAATCTCTATTGTGCTCTTGTTTATCCTTTGAAAGCAAGTCTTTTGATCATCTAAAAGAATCCACAAAGCTTCCAATAATCAACCACTATTGAGCACTTGTTTATCCTTTGTAAACAAGTCTTTTGAACCTCTAAAAGGATCCTCAAAGCTTCCAACAATCAATCTCTATTGAGCTCTTGTTTATCCTTTAAAAACAAGTCTTTTGATCCTCTAAAAGGATCCACAAAGCATCCAACAATCAATCTATATTGAGCTCTTGTTTATCATTTGTAATAAAGACTTTTGATCCTCTAAAAGGATCCACAAAGCTTCCAACAATAAATCTCTATTGAGGACTTGTTTATCCTTTAAAAACAAGTCTTTTGATCATCTAAAAGGATCGTCAAAGCTTCCCACAATCAATCTCTATTGCGCTCTTGTTTATCCTTTGAAAGCAAGTCTTTTGATCATCTATAAGGATCCACAAAGATTCCAACATTCAATCTCTATTGTGCTCTTGTTTATCCTTTGAAAGCAAGTCTTTTGATCATCTAAAAGGATCCACAAAGCTTCCAACAATCAATCTCTATTGAGCTCTTGTTTATCCTTTGAAACAAGTCTTTTGATCCTCTAAAAGGATCCACAAAGCTTCCAACAATCAATCTCTATTGAGCTCTTGTTTATCCTTTGTAAACAAGTCTTTTGATCCTCTAAAAGGATCCACAAAGCTTCCAACAATCTCTATTGAGCTCTTGTTTATCCTTTAAAAACAAGTCTTTTGATCATCTAAAAGGATCCACAAAGCTTCCAACAATCAATCTCTATTGAGCTCTTGTTTATCCTTTGAAAGCAAGTCTTTTGATCATCTAAAAGGATCCACAAAGCTTCCAACAATCAATCTCTATTGTGCTCTTGTTTATCCTTTGAAAGCAAGTCTTTTGATCATCTAAAAGAATCCACAAAGCTTCCAATAATCAATCACTATTGAGCACTTGTTTATCCTTTGTAAACAAGTCTTTTGAATCTAAAAGGATCCTCAAAGCTTCCAACAATCAATCTCTATTGAGCTCTTGTTTATCCTTTAAAAACAAGTCTTTTGATCCTCTAAAAGGATCCACAAAGCATCCAACAATCAATCTATATTGAGCTCTTGTTTATCATTTGTAATAAAGACTTTTGATCCTCTAAAAGGATCCACAAAGCTTCCAACAATAAATCTCTATTGAGGACTTGTTTATCCTTTAAAACAAGTCTTTTGATCATCTAAAAGGATCCACAAAGCTTCCAACAATCAATCTCTATTGAGCTCTTGTTTATCCTTTGAAAGCAAGTCTTTTGATCATCTATAAGGATCCACAAAGATTCCAACATTCAATCTCTATTGTGCTCTTGTTTATCCTTTGAAAGCAAGTCTTTTGATCATCTAAAAGAATCCACAAAGCTTCCAATAATCAACCACTATTGAGCACTTGTTTATCCTTTGTAAACAAGTCTTTTGAACCTCTAAAAGGATCCTCAAAGCTTCCAACAATCAATCTCTATTGAGCTCTTGTTTATCCTTTAAAACAAGTCTTTTGATCCTCTAAAAGGATCCACAAAGCATCCAACAATCAATCTATATTGAGCTCTTGTTTATCATTTGTAATAAAGACTTTTGATCCTCTAAAAGGATCCACAAAGCTTCCAACAATAAATCTCTATTGAGGACTTGTTTATCCTTTAAAACAAGTCTTTTGATCATCTAAAAGGATCCAAAGCTTCCAACAATCAATCTCTATTGAGCTCTTGTTTATCCTTTGAAAGCAAGTCTTTTGATCATCTATAAGGATCCACAAAGATTCCAACATTCAATCTCTATTGTGCTCTTGTTTATCCTTTGAAAGCAAGTCTTTTGATCATCTATAAGGATCCACAAAGATTCCAACATTCAATCTCTATTGTGCTCTTGTTTATCCTTTGAAAGCAAGTCTTTTGATCATCTAAAAGAATCCACAAAGCTTCCAATAATCAACCACTATTGAGCACTTGTTTATCCTTTGTAAACAAGTCTTTTGAACCTCTAAAAGGATCCTCAAAGCTTCCAACAATCAATCTCTATTGAGCTCTTGTTTATCCTTTAAAAACAAGTCTTTTGATCCTCTAAAAGGATCCACAAAGCATCCAACAATCAATCTATATTGAGCTCTTGTTTATCATTTGTAATAAAGACTTTTGATCCTCTAAAAGGATCCACAAAGCTTCCAACAATAAATCTCTATTGAGGACTTGTTTATCCTTTAAAAACAAGTCTTTTGATCATCTAAAAGGATCGTCAAAGCTTCCCACAATCAATCTCTATTGCGCTCTTGTTTATCCTTTGAAAGCAAGTCTTTTGATCATCTATAAGGATCCACAAAGATTCCAACATTCAATCTCTATTGTGCTCTTGTTTATCCTTTGAAAGCAAGTCTTTTGATCATCTAAAAGAATCCACAAAGCTTCCAATAATCAACCACTATTGAGCACTTGTTTATCCTTTGTAAACAAGTCTTTTGAACCTCTAAAAGGATCCTCAAAGCTTCCAACAATCAATCTCTATTGAGCTCTTGTTTATCCTTTAAAAACAAGTCTTTTGATCCTCTAAAAGGATCCACAAAGCATCCAACAATCAATCTATATTGAGCTCTTGTTTATCATTTGTAATAAAGACTTTTGATCCTCTAAAAGGATCCACAAAGCTTCCAACAATAAATCTCTATTGAGGACTTGTTTATCCTTTAAAACAAGTCTTTTGATCATCTAAAAGGATCGTCAAAGCTTCCCACAATCAATCTCTATTGCGCTCTTGTTTATCCTTTGAAAGCAAGTCTTTTGATCATCTATAAGGATCCACAAAGATTCCAACATTCAATCTCTATTGTGCTCTTGTTTATCCTTTGAAAGCAAGTCTTTTGATCATCTAAAAGAATCCACAAAGCTTCCAATAATCAACCACTATTGAGCACTTGTTTATCCTTTGTAAACAAGTCTTTTGAACCTCTAAAAGGATCCTCAAAGCTTCCAACAATCAATCTCTATTGAGCTCTTGTTTATCCTTTAAAAACAAGTCTTTTGATCCTCTAAAAGGATCCACAAAGCATCCAACAATCAATCTATATTGAGCTCTTGTTTATCATTTGTAATAAAGACTTTTGATCCTCTAAAAGGATCCACAAAGCTTCCAACAATAAATCTCTATTGAGGACTTGTTTATCCTTTAAAAACAAGTCTTTTGATCATCTAAAAGGATCGTCAAAGCTTCCCACAATCAATCTCTATTGCGCTCTTGTTTATCCTTTGAAAGCAAGTCTTTTGATCATCTATAAGGATCCACAAAGATTCCAACATTCAATCTCTATTGTGCTCTTGTTTATCCTTTGAAAGCAAGTCTTTTGATCATCTAAAAGAATCCACAAAGCTTCCAATAATCAACCACTATTGAGCACTTGTTTATCCTTTGTAAACAAGTCTTTTGAACCTCTAAAAGGATCCTCAAAGCTTCCAACAATCAATCTCTATTGAGCTCTTGTTTATCCTTTAAAACAAGTCTTTTGATCCTCTAAAAGGATCCACAAAGCATCCAACAATCAATCTATATTGAGCTCTTGTTTATCATTTGTAATAAAGACTTTTGATCCTCTAAAAGGATCCACAAAGCTTCCAACAATAAATCTCTATTGAGGACTTGTTTATCCTTTAAAAACAAGTCTTTTGATCATCTAAAAGGATCGTCAAAGCTTCCCACAATCAATCTCTATTGCGCTCTTGTTTATCCTTTGAAAGCAAGTCTTTTGATCATCTATAAGGATCCACAAAGATTCCAACATTCAATCTCTATTGTGCTCTTGTTTATCCTTTGAAAGCAAGTCTTTTGATCATCTAAAAGAATCCACAAAGCTTCCAATAATCAACCACTATTGAGCACTTGTTTATCCTTTGTAAACAAGTCTTTTGAACCTCTAAAAGGATCCTCAAAGCTTCCAACAATCAATCTCTATTGAGCTCTTGTTTATCCTTTAAAAACAAGTCTTTTGATCCTCTAAAAGGATCCACAAAGCATCCAACAATCAATCTATATTGAGCTCTTGTTTATCATTTGTAATAAAGACTTTTGATCCTCTAAAAGGATCCACAAAGCTTCCAACAATAAATCTCTATTGAGGACTTGTTTATCCTTTAAAAACAAGTCTTTTGATCATCTAAAAGGATCGTCAAAGCTTCCCACAATCAATCTCTATTGCGCTCTTGTTTATCCTTTGAAAGCAAGTCTTTTGATCATCTATAAGGATCCACAAAGATTCCAACATTCAATCTCTATTGTGCTCTTGTTTATCCTTTGAAAGCAAGTCTTTTGATCATCTAAAAGAATCCACAAAGCTTCCAATAATCAACCACTATTGAGCACTTGTTTATCCTTTGTAAACAAGTCTTTTGAACCTCTAAAAGGATCCTCAAAGCTTCCAACAATCAATCTCTATTGAGCTCTTGTTTATCCTTTAAAAACAAGTCTTTTGATCCTCTAAAAGGATCCACAAAGCATCCAACAATCAATCTATATTGAGCTCTTGTTTATCATTTGTAATAAAGACTTTTGATCCTCTAAAAGGATCCACAAAGCTTCCAACAATAAATCTCTATTGAGGACTTGTTTATCCTTTAAAACAAGTCTTTTGATCATCTAAAAGGATCGTCAAAGCTTCCAACAATCAATCTCTATTGCGCTCTTGTTTATCCTTTGAAAGCAAGTCTTTTGATCATCTATAAGGATCCACAAAGATTCCAACATTCAATCTCTATTGTGCTCTTGTTTATCCTTTGAAAGCAAGTCTTTTGATCATCTAAAAGGATCCACAAAGCTTCCAACAATCAATCTCTATTGAGCTCTTGTTTATCCTTTGAAACAAGTCTTTTGATCATCTAAAAGGATCCACAAAGCTTCCAACAATCAATCTCTATTGAGCTCTTGTTTATCCTTTAAACAAGTCTTTTGATCCTCTAAAAGGATCCACAAAGCTTCCAACAATCAATCTCTATTGAGCTCTTGTTTATCCTTTAAAAACAAGTCTTTTGATCCTCTAAAAGGATCCACAAAGCTTCCAACAATCAATCTCTATTGAGCTCTTGTTTATCCTTTGTAATAAAGTCTTTTGATCATCTAAAAGGATCCACAAAGCTTCCAACAATCAATCTCTATTGAGCTCTTGTTTATCCTTTGAAAGCAAGTCTTTTGATCATCTAAAAGGATCCACAAAGCTTCCAACAATCAATCTCTATTGAGCTCTTGTTTATCCTTTGAAAGCAAGTCTTTTGATCATCTAAAAGGATCCACAAAGCTTCCAACAATCAATCTCTATTGAGCTCTTGTTTATCCTTTGAAACAAGTCTTTTGATCCTCTAAAAGGATCCACAAAGCTTCCAACAATCAATCTCTATTGAGCTCTTGTTTATCCTTTGAAAAAAGTCTTTTGATCCTCTAAAAGGATCCACAAAGCTTCCAACAATCAATCTCTATTGAGCTCTTGTTTATCCTTTAAAAACAAGTCTTTTGATCCTCTAAAAGGATCCACAAAGCTTCCAACAATCAATCTCTATTGAGCTCTTGTTTATCCTTTGAAACAAGTCTTTTGATCATCTAAAAGGATCCACAAAGCTTCCAACAATCAATCTCTATTGAGCTCTTGTTTATCCTTTGAAAGCAAGTCTTTTGATCATCTATAAGGATCCACAAAGATTCCAACATTCAATCTCTATTGTGCTCTTGTTTATCCTTTGAAAGCAAGTCTTTTGATCATCTAAAAGAATCCACAAAGCTTCCAATAATCAACCACTATTGAGCACTTGTTTATCCTTTGTAAACAAGTCTTTTGAACCTCTAAAAGGATCCTCAAAGCTTCCAACAATCAATCTCTATTGAGCTCTTGTTTATCCTTTAAAAACAAGTCTTTTGATCCTCTAAAAGGATCCACAAAGCATCCAACAATCAATCTATATTGAGCTCTTGTTTATCATTTGTAATAAAGACTTTTGATCCTCTAAAAGGATCCACAAAGCTTCCAACAATAAATCTCTATTGAGGACTTGTTTATCCTTTAAAAACAAGTCTTTTGATCATCTAAAAGGATCGTCAAAGCTTCCCACAATCAATCTCTATTGCGCTCTTGTTTATCCTTTGAAAGCAAGTCTTTTGATCATCTATAAGGATCCACAAAGATTCCAACATTCAATCTCTATTGTGCTCTTGTTTATCCTTTGAAAGCAAGTCTTTTGATCATCTAAAAGAATCCACAAAGCTTCCAATAATCAACCACTATTGAGCACTTGTTTATCCTTTGTAAACAAGTCTTTTGAACCTCTAAAAGGATCCTCAAAGCTTCCAACAATCAATCTCTATTGAGCTCTTGTTTATCCTTTAAAAACAAGTCTTTTGATCCTCTAAAAGGATCCACAAAGCATCCAACAATCAATCTATATTGAGCTCTTGTTTATCATTTGTAATAAAGACTTTTGATCCTCTAAAAGGATCCACAAAGCTTCCAACAATAAATCTCTATTGAGGACTTGTTTATCCTTTAAAAACAAGTCTTTTGATCATCTAAAAGGATCGTCAAAGCTTCCCACAATCAATCTCTATTGCGCTCTTGTTTATCCTTTGAAAGCAAGTCTTTTGATCATCTATAAGGATCCACAAAGATTCCAACATTCAATCTCTATTGTGCTCTTGTTTATCCTTTGAAAGCAAGTCTTTTGATCATCTAAAAGAATCCACAAAGCTTCCAATAATCAACCACTATTGAGCACTTGTTTATCCTTTGTAAACAAGTCTTTTGAACCTCTAAAAGGATCCTCAAAGCTTCCAACAATCAATCTCTATTGAGCTCTTGTTTATCCTTTAAAAACAAGTCTTTTGATCCTCTAAAAGGATCCACAAAGCATCCAACAATCAATCTATATTGAGCTCTTGTTTATCATTTGTAATAAAGACTTTTGATCCTCTAAAAGGATCCACAAAGCTTCCAACAATAAATCTCTATTGAGGACTTGTTTATCCTTTAAAAACAAGTCTTTTGATCATCTAAAAGGATCGTCAAAGCTTCCCACAATCAATCTCTATTGCGCTCTTGTTTATCCTTTGAAAGCAAGTCTTTTGATCATCTATAAGGATCCACAAAGATTCCAACATTCAATCTCTATTGTGCTCTTGTTTATCCTTTGAAAGCAAGTCTTTTGATCATCTAAAAGAATCCACAAAGCTTCCAATAATCAACCACTATTGAGCACTTGTTTATCCTTTGTAAACAAGTCTTTTGAACCTCTAAAAGGATCCTCAAAGCTTCCAACAATCAATCTCTATTGAGCTCTTGTTTATCCTTTAAAACAAGTCTTTTGATCCTCTAAAAGGATCCACAAAGCATCCAACAATCAATCTATATTGAGCTCTTGTTTATCATTTGTAATAAAGACTTTTGATCCTCTAAAAGGATCCACAAAGCTTCCAACAATAAATCTCTATTGAGGACTTGTTTATCCTTTAAAAACAAGTCTTTTGATCATCTAAAAGGATCGTCAAAGCTTCCCACAATCAATCTCTATTGCGCTCTTGTTTATCCTTTGAAAGCAAGTCTTTTGATCATCTATAAGGATCCACAAAGATTCCAACATTCAATCTCTATTGTGCTCTTGTTTATCCTTTGAAAGCAAGTCTTTTGATCATCTAAAAGAATCCACAAAGCTTCCAATAATCAACCACTATTGAGCACTTGTTTATCCTTTGTAAACAAGTCTTTTGAACCTCTAAAAGGATCCTCAAAGCTTCCAACAATCAATCTCTATTGAGCTCTTGTTTATCCTTTAAAAACAAGTCTTTTGATCCTCTAAAAGGATCCACAAAGCATCCAACAATCAATCTATATTGAGCTCTTGTTTATCATTTGTAATAAAGACTTTTGATCCTCTAAAAGGATCCACAAAGCTTCCAACAATAAATCTCTATTGAGGACTTGTTTATCCTTTAAAAACAAGTCTTTTGATCATCTAAAAGGATCCACAAAGCTTCCAACAATCAATCTCTATTGCGCTCTTGTTTATCCTTTGAAAGCAAGTCTTTTGATCATCTATAAGGATCCACAAAGATTCCAACATTCAATCTCTATTGTGCTCTTGTTTATCCTTTGAAAGCAAGTCTTTTGATCATCTAAAAGAATCCACAAAGCTTCCAATAATCAACCACTATTGAGCACTTGTTTATCCTTTGTAAACAAGTCTTTTGAACCTCTAAAAGGATCCTCAAAGCTTCCAACAATCAATCTCTATTGAGCTCTTGTTTATCCTTTAAAAACAAGTCTTTTGATCCTCTAAAAGGATCCACAAAGCATCCAACAATCAATCTATATTGAGCTCTTGTTTATCATTTGTAATAAAGACTTTTGATCCTCTAAAAGGATCCACAAAGCTTCCAACAATAAATCTCTATTGAGGACTTGTTTATCCTTTAAAAACAAGTCTTTTGATCATCTAAAAGGATCCACAAAGCTTCCAACAATCAATCTCTATTGAGCTCTTGTTTATCCTTTGAAAGCAAGTCTTTTGATCATCTATAAGGATCCACAAAGATTCCAACATTCAATCTCTATTGTGCTCTTGTTTATCCTTTGAAAGCAAGTCTTTTGATCATCTAAAAGGATCCACAAAGCTTCCAACAATCAATCTCTATTGAGCTCTTGTTTATCCTTTGAAACAAGTCTTTTGATCCTCTAAAAGGATCCACAAAGCTTCCAACAATCAATCTCTATTGAGCTCTTGTTTATCCTTTGAAACAAGTCTTTTGATCCTCTAAAAGGATCCACAAAGCTTCCAACAATCAATCTCTATTGAGCTCTTGTTTATCCTTTGAAACAAGTCTTTTGATCATCTAAAAGGATCCACAAAGCTTCCAACAATCAATCTCTATTGAGCTCTTGTTTATCCTTTGAAAAAAGTCTTTTGATCATCTAAAAGGATCCACAAAGCTTCCAACAATCAATCTCTATTGAGCTCTTGTTTATCCTTTGAAAGCAAGTCTTTTGATCATCTAAAAGGATCCACAAAGCTTCCAACAATCAATCTCTATTGAGCTCTTGTTTATCCTTTGTAAACAAGTCTTTTGATCCTCTAAAAGGATCCACAAAGCTTCCAACAATCAATCTCTATTGAGCTCTTGTTTATCCTTTAAAAACAAGTCTTTTGATCCTCTAAAAGGATCCACAAAGCTTCCAACAATCAATCTCTATTGAGCTCTTGTTTATCCTTTGTAATAAAGTCTTTTGATCCTCTAAAAGGATCCACAAAGCTTCCAACAATCAATCTCTATTGAGCTCTTGTTTATCCTTTGAAAACAAGTCTTTTGATCATCTAAAAGGATCCACAAAGCTTCCCAATCAATCTCTATTGAGCTCTTGTTTATCCTTTGAAAGCAAGTCTTTTGATCATCTAAAAGGATCCACAAAGATTCCAACATTCAATCTCTATTGTGCTCTTGTTTATCCTTTGAAAGCAAGTCTTTTGATCATCTAAAAGATCCACAAAGCTTCCAACAATCAATCTCTATTGAGCACTTGTTTATCCTTTGTAAACAAGTCTTTTGATCCTCTAAAAGGATCCACAAAGCTTCCAACAATCAATCTCTATTGAGCTCTTGTTTATCCTTTAAAAACAAGTCTTTTGATCCTCTAAAAGGATCCACAAAGCATCCAACAATCAATCTATATTGAGCTCTTGTTTATCATTTGTAATAAAGTCTTTTGATCCTCTAAAAGGATCCACAAAGCTTCCAACAATCAATCTCTATTGAGGACTTGTTTATCCTTTAAAACAAGTCTTTTGATCATCTAAAAGGATCCACAAAGCTTCCAACAATCAATCTCTATTGAGCTCTTGTTTATCCTTTGAAAGCAAGTCTTTTGATCATCTAAAAGGATCCACAAAGATTCCAACATTCAATCTCTATTGTGCTCTTGTTTATCCTTTGAAAGCAAGTCTTTTGATCATCTAAAAGGATCCACAAAGATTCCAACATTCAATCTCTATTGTGCTCTTGTTTATCCTTTGAAAGCAAGTCTTTTGATCATCTAAAAGAATCCACAAAGCTTCCAATAATCAACCACTATTGAGCACTTGTTTATCCTTTGTAAACAAGTCTTTTGAACCTCTAAAAGGATCCTCAAAGCTTCCAACAATCAATCTCTATTGAGCTCTTGTTTATCCTTTAAAAACAAGTCTTTTGATCCTCTAAAAGGATCCACAAAGCATCCAACAATCAATCTATATTGAGCTCTTGTTTATCATTTGTAATAAAGACTTTTGATCCTCTAAAAGGATCCACAAAGCTTCCAACAATAAATCTCTATTGAGGACTTGTTTATCCTTTAAAACAAGTCTTTTGATCATCTAAAAGGATCGTCAAAGCTTCCCACAATCAATCTCTATTGCGCTCTTGTTTATCCTTTGAAAGCAAGTCTTTTGATCATCTATAAGGATCCACAAAGATTCCAACATTCAATCTCTATTGTGCTCTTGTTTATCCTTTGAAAGCAAGTCTTTTGATCATCTAAAAGAATCCACAAAGCTTCCAATAATCAACCACTATTGAGCACTTGTTTATCCTTTGTAAACAAGTCTTTTGAACCTCTAAAAGGATCCTCAAAGCTTCCAACAATCAATCTCTATTGAGCTCTTGTTTATCCTTTAAAAACAAGTCTTTTGATCCTCTAAAAGGATCCACAAAGCATCCAACAATCAATCTATATTGAGCTCTTGTTTATCATTTGTAATAAAGACTTTTGATCCTCTAAAAGGATCCACAAAGCTTCCAACAATAAATCTCTATTGAGGACTTGTTTATCCTTTAAAAACAAGTCTTTTGATCATCTAAAAGGATCGTCAAAGCTTCCCACAATCAATCTCTATTGCGCTCTTGTTTATCCTTTGAAAGCAAGTCTTTTGATCATCTATAAGGATCCACAAAGATTCCAACATTCAATCTCTATTGTGCTCTTGTTTATCCTTTGAAAGCAAGTCTTTTGATCATCTAAAAGAATCCACAAAGCTTCCAATAATCAACCACTATTGAGCACTTGTTTATCCTTTGTAAACAAGTCTTTTGAACCTCTAAAAGGATCCTCAAAGCTTCCAACAATCAATCTCTATTGAGCTCTTGTTTATCCTTTAAAAACAAGTCTTTTGATCCTCTAAAAGGATCCACAAAGCATCCAACAATCAATCTATATTGAGCTCTTGTTTATCATTTGTAATAAAGACTTTTGATCCTCTAAAAGGATCCACAAAGCTTCCAACAATAAATCTCTATTGAGGACTTGTTTATCCTTTAAAAACAAGTCTTTTGATCATCTAAAAGGATCGTCAAAGCTTCCCACAATCAATCTCTATTGCGCTCTTGTTTATCCTTTGAAAGCAAGTCTTTTGATCATCTATAAGGATCCACAAAGATTCCAACATTCAATCTCTATTGTGCTCTTGTTTATCCTTTGAAAGCAAGTCTTTTGATCATCTAAAAGAATCCACAAAGCTTCCAATAATCAACCACTATTGAGCACTTGTTTATCCTTTGTAAACAAGTCTTTTGAACCTCTAAAAGGATCCTCAAAGCTTCCAACAATCAATCTCTATTGAGCTCTTGTTTATCCTTTAAAACAAGTCTTTTGATCCTCTAAAAGGATCCACAAAGCATCCAACAATCAATCTATATTGAGCTCTTGTTTATCATTTGTAATAAAGACTTTTGATCCTCTAAAAGGATCCACAAAGCTTCCAACAATAAATCTCTATTGAGGACTTGTTTATCCTTTAAAAACAAGTCTTTTGATCATCTAAAAGGATCGTCAAAGCTTCCCACAATCAATCTCTATTGCGCTCTTGTTTATCCTTTGAAAGCAAGTCTTTTGATCATCTATAAGGATCCACAAAGATTCCAACATTCAATCTCTATTGTGCTCTTGTTTATCCTTTGAAAGCAAGTCTTTTGATCATCTAAAAGAATCCACAAAGCTTCCAATAATCAACCACTATTGAGCACTTGTTTATCCTTTGTAAACAAGTCTTTTGAACCTCTAAAAGGATCCTCAAAGCTTCCAACAATCAATCTCTATTGAGCTCTTGTTTATCCTTTAAAAACAAGTCTTTTGATCCTCTAAAAGGATCCACAAAGCATCCAACAATCAATCTATATTGAGCTCTTGTTTATCATTTGTAATAAAGACTTTTGATCCTCTAAAAGGATCCACAAAGCTTCCAACAATAAATCTCTATTGAGGACTTGTTTATCCTTTAAAAACAAGTCTTTTGATCATCTAAAAGGATCGTCAAAGCTTCCCACAATCAATCTCTATTGCGCTCTTGTTTATCCTTTGAAAGCAAGTCTTTTGATCATCTATAAGGATCCACAAAGATTCCAACATTCAATCTCTATTGTGCTCTTGTTTATCCTTTGAAAGCAAGTCTTTTGATCATCTAAAAGAATCCACAAAGCTTCCAATAATCAACCACTATTGAGCACTTGTTTATCCTTTGTAAACAAGTCTTTTGAACCTCTAAAAGGATCCTCAAAGCTTCCAACAATCAATCTCTATTGAGCTCTTGTTTATCCTTTAAAAACAAGTCTTTTGATCCTCTAAAAGGATCCACAAAGCATCCAACAATCAATCTATATTGAGCTCTTGTTTATCATTTGTAATAAAGACTTTTGATCCTCTAAAAGGATCCACAAAGCTTCCAACAATAAATCTCTATTGAGGACTTGTTTATCCTTTAAAAACAAGTCTTTTGATCATCTAAAAGGATCGTCAAAGCTTCCCACAATCAATCTCTATTGCGCTCTTGTTTATCCTTTGAAAGCAAGTCTTTTGATCATCTATAAGGATCCACAAAGATTCCAACATTCAATCTCTATTGTGCTCTTGTTTATCCTTTGAAAGCAAGTCTTTTGATCATCTAAAAGATCCACAAAGCTTCCAACAATCAATCTCTATTGAGCTCTTGTTTATCCTTTGAAACAAGTCTTTTGATCATCTAAAAGGATCCACAAAGCTTCCAACAATCAATCTCTATTGAGCTCTTGTTTATCCTTTGTAAACAAGTCTTTTGATCCTCTAAAAGGATCCACAAAGCTTCCAACAATCAATCTCTATTGAGCTCTTGTTTATCCTTTAAAAACAAGTCTTTTGATCCTCTAAAAGGATCCACAAAGCTTCCAACAATCAATCTCTATTGAGCTCTTGTTTATCCTTTGTAAAAAGTCTTTTGATCATCTAAAAGGATCCACAAAGCTTCCAACAATCAATCTCTATTGAGCTCTTGTTTATCCTTTGAAAGCAAGTCTTTTGATCATCTAAAAGGATCCACAAAGCTTCCAACAATCAATCTCTATTGAGCTCTTGTTTATCCTTTGAAACAAGTCTTTTGATCATCTAAAAGGATCCACAAAGCTTCCAACAATCAATCTCTATTGAGCTCTTGTTTATCCTTTGAAACAAGTCTTTTGATCATCTAAAAGGATCCACAAAGCTTCCAACAATCAATCTCTATTGAGCTCTTGTTTATCCTTTGTAAAAAGTCTTTTGATCCTCTAAAAGGATCCACAAAGCTTCCAACAATCAATCTCTATTGAGCTCTTGTTTATCCTTTAAAAACAAGTCTTTTGATCCTCTAAAAGGATCCACAAAGCTTCCAACAATCAATCTCTATTGAGCTCTTGTTTATCCTTTGAAACAAGTCTTTTGATCATCTAAAAGGATCCACAAAGCTTCCAACAATCAATCTCTATTGAGCTCTTGTTTATCCTTTGAAAGCAAGTCTTTTGATCATCTAAAAGGATCCACAAAGCTTCCAACAATCAATCTCTATTGAGCTCTTGTTTATCCTTTGAAACAAGTCTTTTGATCATCTAAAAGGATCCACAAAGCTTCCAACAATCAATCTCTATTGAGCTCTTGTTTATCCTTTGAAACAAGTCTTTTGATCCTCTAAAAGGATCCACAAAGCTTCCAACAATCAATCTCTATTGAGCTCTTGTTTATCCTTTGAAAAAAGTCTTTTGATCCTCTAAAAGGATCCACAAAGCTTCCAACAATCAATCTCTATTGAGCTCTTGTTTATCCTTTAAAACAAGTCTTTTGATCATCTAAAAGGATCCACAAAGCTTCCAACAATCAATCTCTATTGAGCTCTTGTTTATCCTTTGAAACAAGTCTTTTGATCATCTAAAAGGATCCACAAAGCTTCCAACAATCAATCTCTATTGAGCTCTTGTTTATCCTTTGAAAGCAAGTCTTTTGATCATCTATAAGGATCCACAAAGATTCCAACATTCAATCTCTATTGTGCTCTTGTTTATCCTTTGAAAGCAAGTCTTTTGATCATCTAAAAGAATCCACAAAGCTTCCAATAATCAACCACTATTGAGCACTTGTTTATCCTTTGTAAACAAGTCTTTTGAACCTCTAAAAGGATCCTCAAAGCTTCCAACAATCAATCTCTATTGAGCTCTTGTTTATCCTTTAAAACAAGTCTTTTGATCCTCTAAAAGGATCCACAAAGCATCCAACAATCAATCTATATTGAGCTCTTGTTTATCATTTGTAATAAAGACTTTTGATCCTCTAAAAGGATCCACAAAGCTTCCAACAATAAATCTCTATTGAGGACTTGTTTATCCTTTAAAAACAAGTCTTTTGATCATCTAAAAGGATCGTCAAAGCTTCCCACAATCAATCTCTATTGCGCTCTTGTTTATCCTTTGAAAGCAAGTCTTTTGATCATCTATAAGGATCCACAAAGATTCCAACATTCAATCTCTATTGTGCTCTTGTTTATCCTTTGAAAGCAAGTCTTTTGATCATCTAAAAGAATCCACAAAGCTTCCAATAATCAACCACTATTGAGCACTTGTTTATCCTTTGTAAACAAGTCTTTTGAACCTCTAAAAGGATCCTCAAAGCTTCCAACAATCAATCTCTATTGAGCTCTTGTTTATCCTTTAAAAACAAGTCTTTTGATCCTCTAAAAGGATCCACAAAGCATCCAACAATCAATCTATATTGAGCTCTTGTTTATCATTTGTAATAAAGACTTTTGATCCTCTAAAAGGATCCACAAAGCTTCCAACAATAAATCTCTATTGAGGACTTGTTTATCCTTTAAAAACAAGTCTTTTGATCATCTAAAAGGATCGTCAAAGCTTCCCACAATCAATCTCTATTGCGCTCTTGTTTATCCTTTGAAAGCAAGTCTTTTGATCATCTATAAGGATCCACAAAGATTCCAACATTCAATCTCTATTGTGCTCTTGTTTATCCTTTGAAAGCAAGTCTTTTGATCATCTAAAAGAATCCACAAAGCTTCCAATAATCAACCACTATTGAGCACTTGTTTATCCTTTGTAAACAAGTCTTTTGAACCTCTAAAAGGATCCTCAAAGCTTCCAACAATCAATCTCTATTGAGCTCTTGTTTATCCTTTAAAAAAGTCTTTTGATCCTCTAAAAGGATCCACAAAGCATCCAACAATCAATCTATATTGAGCTCTTGTTTATCATTTGTAATAAAGACTTTTGATCCTCTAAAAGGATCCACAAAGCTTCCAACAATAAATCTCTATTGAGGACTTGTTTATCCTTTAAAAACAAGTCTTTTGATCATCTAAAAGGATCGTCAAAGCTTCCCACAATCAATCTCTATTGCGCTCTTGTTTATCCTTTGAAAGCAAGTCTTTTGATCATCTATAAGGATCCACAAAGATTCCAACATTCAATCTCTATTGTGCTCTTGTTTATCCTTTGAAAGCAAGTCTTTTGATCATCTAAAAGAATCCACAAAGCTTCCAATAATCAACCACTATTGAGCACTTGTTTATCCTTTGTAAACAAGTCTTTTGAACCTCTAAAAGGATCCTCAAAGCTTCCAACAATCAATCTCTATTGAGCTCTTGTTTATCCTTTAAAAACAAGTCTTTTGATCCTCTAAAAGGATCCACAAAGCATCCAACAATCAATCTATATTGAGCTCTTGTTTATCATTTGTAATAAAGACTTTTGATCCTCTAAAAGGATCCACAAAGCTTCCAACAATAAATCTCTATTGAGGACTTGTTTATCCTTTAAAAACAAGTCTTTTGATCATCTAAAAGGATCGTCAAAGCTTCCCACAATCAATCTCTATTGCGCTCTTGTTTATCCTTTGAAAGCAAGTCTTTTGATCATCTATAAGGATCCACAAAGATTCCAACATTCAATCTCTATTGTGCTCTTGTTTATCCTTTGAAAGCAAGTCTTTTGATCATCTAAAAGAATCCACAAAGCTTCCAATAATCAACCACTATTGAGCACTTGTTTATCCTTTGTAAACAAGTCTTTTGAACCTCTAAAAGGATCCTCAAAGCTTCCAACAATCAATCTCTATTGAGCTCTTGTTTATCCTTTAAAACAAGTCTTTTGATCCTCTAAAAGGATCCACAAAGCATCCAACAATCAATCTATATTGAGCTCTTGTTTATCATTTGTAATAAAGACTTTTGATCCTCTAAAAGGATCCACAAAGCTTCCAACAATAAATCTCTATTGAGGACTTGTTTATCCTTTAAAAACAAGTCTTTTGATCATCTAAAAGGATCGTCAAAGCTTCCCACAATCAATCTCTATTGCGCTCTTGTTTATCCTTTGAAAGCAAGTCTTTTGATCATCTATAAGGATCCACAAAGATTCCAACATTCAATCTCTATTGTGCTCTTGTTTATCCTTTGAAAGCAAGTCTTTTGATCATCTAAAAGAATCCACAAAGCTTCCAATAATCAACCACTATTGAGCACTTGTTTATCCTTTGTAAACAAGTCTTTTGAACCTCTAAAAGGATCCTCAAAGCTTCCAACAATCAATCTCTATTGAGCTCTTGTTTATCCTTTAAAAACAAGTCTTTTGATCCTCTAAAAGGATCCACAAAGCATCCAACAATCAATCTATATTGAGCTCTTGTTTATCATTTGTAATAAAGACTTTTGATCCTCTAAAAGGATCCACAAAGCTTCCAACAATAAATCTCTATTGAGGACTTGTTTATCCTTTAAAAACAAGTCTTTTGATCATCTAAAAGGATCGTCAAAGCTTCCCACAATCAATCTCTATTGCTCTTGTTTATCCTTTGAAAGCAAGTCTTTTGATCATCTATAAGGATCCACAAAGATTCCAACATTCAATCTCTATTGTGCTCTTGTTTATCCTTTGAAAGCAAGTCTTTTGATCATCTAAAAGAATCCACAAAGCTTCCAATAATCAATCTCTATTGAGCACTTGTTTATCCTTTGTAAACAAGTCTTTTGATCCTCTAAAAGGATCCTCAAAGCTTCCAACAATCAATCTCTATTGAGCTCTTGTTTATCCTTTGAAACAAGTCTTTTGATCCTCTAAAAGGATCCACAAAGCTTCCAACAATCAATCTCTATTGAGCTCTTGTTTATCCTTTGTAAAAAGTCTTTTGATCCTCTAAAAGGATCCACAAAGCTTCCAACAATCAATCTCTATTGAGCTTGTTTATCCTTTAAAACAAGTCTTTTGATCATCTAAAAGGATCCACAAAGCTTCCAACAATCAATCTCTATTGAGCTCTTGTTTATCCTTTGAAATCAAGTCTTTTGATCATCTAAAAGGATCCACAAAGCTTCCAACAATCAATCTCTATTGAGCTCTTGTTTATCCTTTGAAACAAGTCTTTTGATCATCTAAAAGGATCCACAAAGCTTCCAACAATCAATCTCTATTGAGCTCTTGTTTATCCTTTGTAAACAAGTCTTTTGATCCTCTAAAAGGATCCACAAAGCTTCCAACAATCAATCTCTATTGAGCTCTTGTTTATCCTTTGAAAAAAGTCTTTTGATCCTCTAAAAGGATCCACAAAGCTTCCAACAATCAATCTCTATTGAGCTCTTGTTTATCCTTTGTAATAAGTCTTTTGATCCTCTAAAAGGATCCACAAAGCTTCCAACAATCAATCTCTATTGAGCTCTTGTTTATCCTTTAAAAAAAGTCTTTTGATCATCTAAAAGGATCCACAAATTCCAACAATCAATCTCTATTGCTCTTGTTTATCCTTTGAAATCAAGTCTTTTGATCATCTAAAAGGATCCACAAAGCTTCCAACAATCAATCTCTATTGAGCTCTTGTTTATCCTTTGAAACAAGTCTTTTGATCATCTAAAAGGATCCACAAAGCTTCCAACAATCAATCACTATTGAGCACTTGTTTATCCTTTGTAAACAAGTCTTTTGATCCTCTAAAAGGATCCAAAGCTTCCAACAATCAATCTCTATTGAGCTCTTGTTTATCCTTTAAAAAAAGTCTTTTGATCCTCTAAAAGGATCCACAAAGCATCCAACAATCAATCTATATTGAGCTCTTGTTTATCATTTGTAATAAAGACTTTTGATCCTCTAAAAGGATCCACAAAGCTTCCAACAATAAATCTCTATTGAGGACTTGTTTATCCTTTAAAAAAGTCTTTTGATCATCTAAAAGGATCGTCAAAGCTTCCACAATCAATCTCTATTGCGCTCTTGTTTATCCTTTGAAATCAAGTCTTTTGATCATCTATAAGGATCCACAAAGATTCCAACATTCAATCTCTATTGTGCTCTTGTTTATCCTTTGAAAGTAAGTCTTTTGATCATCTAAAAGAATCCACAAAGCTTCCAATAATCAACCACTATTGAGCACTTGTTTATCCTTTGTAAACAAGTCTTTTGAACCTCTAAAAGGATCCTCAAAGCTTCCAACAATCAATCTCTATTGAGCTCTTGTTTATCCTTTAAAAACAAGTCTTTTGATCCTCTAAAAGGATCCACAAAGCATCCAACAATCAATCTATATTGAGCTCTTGTTTATCATTTGTAATAAAGACTTTTGATCCTCTAAAAGGATCCACAAAGCTTCCAACAATAAATCTCTATTGAGGACTTGTTTATCCTTTAAAAACAAGTCTTTTGATCATCTAAAAGGATCGTCAAAGCTTCCCACAATCAATCTCTATTGCGCTCTTGTTTATCCTTTGAAATCAAGTCTTTTGATCATCTATAAGGATCCACAAAGATTCCAACATTCAATCTCTATTGTGCTCTTGTTTATCCTTTGAAAGTAAGTCTTTTGATCATCTAAAAGAATCCACAAAGCTTCCAATAATCAACCACTATTGAGCACTTGTTTATCCTTTGTAAACAAGTCTTTTGAACCTCTAAAAGGATCCTCAAAGCTTCCAACAATCAATCTCTATTGAGCTCTTGTTTATCCTTTAAAAACAAGTCTTTTGATCCTCTAAAAGGATCCACAAAGCATCCAACAATCAATCTATATTGAGCTCTTGTTTATCATTTGTAATAAAGACTTTTGATCCTCTAAAAGGATCCACAAAGCTTCCAACAATAAATCTCTATTGAGGACTTGTTTATCCTTTAAAAACAAGTCTTTTGATCATCTAAAAGGATCGTCAAAGCTTCCCACAATCAATCTCTATTGCGCTCTTGTTTATCCTTTGAAATCAAGTCTTTTGATCATCTATAAGGATCCACAAAGATTCCAACATTCAATCTCTATTGTGCTCTTGTTTATCCTTTGAAAGTAAGTCTTTTGATCATCTAAAAGAATTTCACAAATTGATGAAGATGATGAAACAATGATCAAAGTTGCAAAAATAAAAGATAAAACACGAGTCAATTAGGATTCACTCTCCTAACGTAAAGACCTTTGATTCACCTTCACTCAATCAAGAATCCTTTTGAATATTACCTCCTAGACCTAAGGAAATAATAGACAAAAATAAGAACAACCTTGTTCTTTGAATTTTCTCCTTGAGAATTATATAACAATAATCCACAATCTTTCCAACACTAATTCTAACCCTTGTTTATCCTTTACAACAAGTCTTTAATCTAAAGAATAAGGATCCTAAACTTAAACAAGACTATTTACTTATCTACTAGAACTAGGAAATACAATCCTAATCAATCTAGGCAAGTAATCATAATCACAAACTTCCAACAAAAATTATTGATTTGTTATCCTTTAAAAGGATCTTTTGATTCTAAAAGGAAGCTTCCAACAATCAATCTCTATTGTCTTCTTCCTTCTTTATTGTCATCCAAATGCCTCCCAAGCCTTTTATCAATTAACATTATCAAGGCTTCAAACAATCTAAATCCATTTTTATCAACAAGCATTGATTTTTGTTTATCCTTTGAAAGCAAGTCTTTTGATCATCTAAAAGAATCCACAAAGCTTCCAATAATCAACCACTATTGAGCACTTGTTTATCCTTTGTAAACAAGTCTTTTGAACCTCTAAAAGGATCCTCAAAGCTTCCAACAATCAATCTCTATTGAGCTCTTGTTTATCCTTTAAAAACAAGTCTTTTGATCCTCTAAAAGGATCCACAAAGCATCCAACAATCAATCTATATTGAGCTCTTGTTTATCATTTGTAATAAAGACTTTTGATCCTCTAAAAGGATCCACAAAGCTTCCAACAATAAATCTCTATTGAGGACTTGTTTATCCTTTAAAAACAAGTCTTTTGATCATCTAAAAGGATCGTCAAAGCTTCCCACAATCAATCTCTATTGCGCTCTTGTTTATCCTTTGAAATCAAGTCTTTTGATCATCTATAAGGATCCACAAAGATTCCAACATTCAATCTCTATTGTGCTCTTGTTTATCCTTTGAAAGTAAGTCTTTTGATCATCTAAAAGAATCCACAAAGCTTCCAATAATCAACCACTATTGAGCACTTGTTTATCCTTTGTAAACAAGTCTTTTGAACCTCTAAAAGGATCCTCAAAGCTTCCAACAATCAATCTCTATTGAGCTCTTGTTTATCCTTTAAAAACAAGTCTTTTGATCCTCTAAAAGGATCCACAAAGCATCCAACAATCAATCTATATTGAGCTCTTGTTTATCATTTGTAATAAAGACTTTTGATCCTCTAAAAGGATCCACAAAGCTTCCAACAATAAATCTCTATTGAGGACTTGTTTATCCTTTAAAAACAAGTCTTTTGATCATCTAAAAGGATCGTCAAAGCTTCCCACAATCAATCTCTATTGCGCTCTTGTTTATCCTTTGAAAGCAAGTCTTTTGATCATCTATAAGGATCCACAAAGATTCCAACATTCAATCTCTATTGTGCTCTTGTTTATCCTTTGAAAGTAAGTCTTTTGATCATCTAAAAGAATCCACAAAGCTTCCAATAATCAACCACTATTGAGCACTTGTTTATCCTTTGTAAACAAGTCTTTTGAACCTCTAAAAGGATCCTCAAAGCTTCCAACAATCAATCTCTATTGAGCTCTTGTTTATCCTTTGAAATAAGTCTTTTGATCCTCTAAAAGGATCCACAAAGCTTCCAACAATAAATCTCTATTGAGGACTTGTTTATCCTTTAAAAACAAGTCTTTTGATCATCTAAAAGGATCGTCAAAGCTTCCAACAATCAATCTCTATTGCGCTCTTGTTTATCCTTTGAAATCAAGTCTTTTGATCATCTATAAGGATCCACAAAGATTCCAACATTCAATCTCTATTGTGCTCTTGTTTATCCTTTGAAAGCAAGTCTTTTGATCATCTAAAAGAATCCACAAAGCTTCCAATAATCAACCACTATTGAGCACTTGTTTATCCTTTGTAAACAAGTCTTTTGAACCTCTAAAAGGATCCTCAAAGCTTCCAACAATCAATCTCTATTGAGCTCTTGTTTATCCTTTAAAAACAAGTCTTTTGATCCTCTAAAAGGATCCACAAAGCATCCAACAATCAATCTATATTGAGCTCTTGTTTATCATTTGTAATAAAGACTTTTGATCCTCTAAAAGGATCCACAAAGCTTCCAACAATAAATCTCTATTGAGGACTTGTTTATCCTTTAAAAACAAGTCTTTTGATCATCTAAAAGGATCGTCAAAGCTTCCCACAATCAATCTCTATTGCGCTCTTGTTTATCCTTTGAAATCAAGTCTTTTGATCATCTATAAGGATCCACAAAGATTCCAACATTCAATCTCTATTGTGCTCTTGTTTATCCTTTGAAAGCAAGTCTTTTGATCATCTAAAAGAATCCACAAAGCTTCCAATAATCAACCACTATTGAGCACTTGTTTATCCTTTGTAAACAAGTCTTTTGAACCTCTAAAAGGATCCTCAAAGCTTCCAACAATCAATCTCTATTGAGCTCTTGTTTATCCTTTAAAAACAAGTCTTTTGATCCTCTAAAAGGATCCACAAAGCATCCAACAATCAATCTATATTGAGCTCTTGTTTATCATTTGTAATAAAGACTTTTGATCCTCTAAAAGGATCCACAAAGCTTCCAACAATAAATCTCTATTGAGGACTTGTTTATCCTTTAAAAACAAGTCTTTTGATCATCTAAAAGGATCGTCAAAGCTTCCACAATCAATCTCTATTGCGCTCTTGTTTATCCTTTGAAAGCAAGTCTTTTGATCATCTATAAGGATCCACAAAGATTCCAACATTCAATCTCTATTGTGCTCTTGTTTATCCTTTGAAAGCAAGTCTTTTGATCATCTAAAAGAATCCACAAAGCTTCCAATAATCAACCACTATTGAGCACTTGTTTATCCTTTGTAAACAAGTCTTTTGATCCTCTAAAAGGATCCTCAAAGCTTCCAACAATCAATCTCTATTGAGCTCTTGTTTATCCTTTGAAATAAGTCTTTTGATCCTCTAAAAGGATCCACAAAGCTTCCAACAATAAATCTCTATTGAGGACTTGTTTATCCTTTAAAAACAAGTCTTTTGATCATCTAAAAGGATCGTCAAAGCTTCCACAATCAATCTCTATTGCGCTCTTGTTTATCCTTTGAAAGCAAGTCTTTTGATCATCTATAAGGATCCACAAAGATTCCAACATTCAATCTCTATTGTGCTCTTGTTTATCCTTTGAAAGTAAGTCTTTTGATCATCTAAAAGAATCCACAAAGCTTCCAATAATCAACCACTATTGAGCACTTGTTTATCCTTTGTAAACAAGTCTTTTGAACCTCTAAAAGGATCCTCAAAGCTTCCAACAATCAATCTCTATTGAGCTCTTGTTTATCCTTTAAAAACAAGTCTTTTGATCCTCTAAAAGGATCCACAAAGCATCCAACAATCAATCTATATTGAGCTCTTGTTTATCATTTGTAATAAAGACTTTTGATCCTCTAAAAGGATCCACAAAGCTTCCAACAATAAATCTCTATTGAGGACTTGTTTATCCTTTAAAAACAAGTCTTTTGATCATCTAAAAGGATCGTCAAAGCTTCCCACAATCAATCTCTATTGCGCTCTTGTTTATCCTTTGAAATCAAGTCTTTTGATCATCTATAAGGATCCACAAAGATTCCAACATTCAATCTCTATTGTGCTCTTGTTTATCCTTTGAAAGCAAGTCTTTTGATCATCTAAAAGAATCCACAAAGCTTCCAATAATCAACCACTATTGAGCACTTGTTTATCCTTTGTAAACAAGTCTTTTGAACCTCTAAAAGGATCCTCAAAGCTTCCAACAATCAATCTCTATTGAGCTCTTGTTTATCCTTTAAAAACAAGTCTTTTGATCCTCTAAAAGGATCCACAAAGCATCCAACAATCAATCTATATTGAGCTCTTGTTTATCATTTGTAATAAAGACTTTTGATCCTCTAAAAGGATCCACAAAGCTTCCAACAATAAATCTCTATTGAGGACTTGTTTATCCTTTAAAACAAGTCTTTTGATCATCTAAAAGGATCGTCAAAGCTTCCCACAATCAATCTCTATTGCGCTCTTGTTTATCCTTTGAAAGCAAGTCTTTTGATCATCTATAAGGATCCACAAAGATTCCAACATTCAATCTCTATTGTGCTCTTGTTTATCCTTTGAAAGCAAGTCTTTTGATCATCTAAAAGAATCCACAAAGCTTCCAATAATCAACCACTATTGAGCACTTGTTTATCCTTTGTAAACAAGTCTTTTGAACCTCTAAAAGGATCCTCAAAGCTTCCAACAATCAATCTCTATTGAGCTCTTGTTTATCCTTTAAAAACAAGTCTTTTGATCCTCTAAAAGGATCCACAAAGCATCCAACAATCAATCTATATTGAGCTCTTGTTTATCATTTGTAATAAAGACTTTTGATCCTCTAAAAGGATCCACAAAGCTTCCAACAATAAATCTCTATTGAGGACTTGTTTATCCTTTAAAAACAAGTCTTTTGATCATCTAAAAGGATCGTCAAAGCTTCCCACAATCAATCTCTATTGCGCTCTTGTTTATCCTTTGAAATCAAGTCTTTTGATCATCTATAAGGATCCACAAAGATTCCAACATTCAATCTCTATTGTGCTCTTGTTTATCCTTTGAAAGCAAGTCTTTTGATCATCTAAAAGAATCCACAAAGCTTCCAATAATCAACCACTATTGAGCACTTGTTTATCCTTTGTAAACAAGTCTTTTGAACCTCTAAAAGGATCCTCAAAGCTTCCAACAATCAATCTCTATTGAGCTCTTGTTTATCCTTTAAAAACAAGTCTTTTGATCCTCTAAAAGGATCCACAAAGCATCCAACAATCAATCTATATTGAGCTCTTGTTTATCATTTGTAATAAAGACTTTTGATCCTCTAAAAGGATCCACAAAGCTTCCAACAATAAATCTCTATTGAGGACTTGTTTATCCTTTAAAAACAAGTCTTTTGATCATCTAAAAGGATCGTCAAAGCTTCCACAATCAATCTCTATTGCGCTCTTGTTTATCCTTTGAAATCAAGTCTTTTGATCATCTATAAGGATCCACAAAGATTCCAACATTCAATCTCTATTGTGCTCTTGTTTATCCTTTGAAAGTAAGTCTTTTGATCATCTAAAAGAATCCACAAAGCTTCCAATAATCAACCACTATTGAGCACTTGTTTATCCTTTGTAAACAAGTCTTTTGAACCTCTAAAAGGATCCTCAAAGCTTCCAACAATCAATCTCTATTGAGCTCTTGTTTATCCTTTAAAAACAAGTCTTTTGATCCTCTAAAAGGATCCACAAAGCATCCAACAATCAATCTATATTGAGCTCTTGTTTATCATTTGTAATAAAGACTTTTGATCCTCTAAAAGGATCCACAAAGCTTCCAACAATAAATCTCTATTGAGGACTTGTTTATCCTTTAAAAACAAGTCTTTTGATCATCTAAAAGGATCGTCAAAGCTTCCACAATCAATCTCTATTGCGCTCTTGTTTATCCTTTGAAATCAAGTCTTTTGATCATCTATAAGGATCCACAAAGATTCCAACATTCAATCTCTATTGTGCTCTTGTTTATCCTTTGAAAGTAAGTCTTTTGATCATCTAAAAGAATCCACAAAGCTTCCAATAATCAACCACTATTGAGCACTTGTTTATCCTTTGTAAACAAGTCTTTTGAACCTCTAAAAGGATCCTCAAAGCTTCCAACAATCAA
The DNA here is from genome assembly GCA_016624345.1 of Platycodon grandiflorus. Classification (NCBI taxonomy): domain Eukaryota; kingdom Viridiplantae; phylum Streptophyta; class Magnoliopsida; order Asterales; family Campanulaceae; genus Platycodon; species Platycodon grandiflorus. The sequence continues at coordinate 80,163,628 of CM028362.1, read as the reverse complement.
TCTCTATTGAGCTCTTGTTTATCCTTTAAAAACAAGTCTTTTGATCCTCTAAAAGGATCCACAAAGCATCCAACAATCAATCTATATTGAGCTCTTGTTTATCATTTGTAATAAAGACTTTTGATCCTCTAAAAGGATCCACAAAGCTTCCAACAATAAATCTCTATTGAGGACTTGTTTATCCTTTAAAAACAAGTCTTTTGATCATCTAAAAGGATCGTCAAAGCTTCCCACAATCAATCTCTATTGCGCTCTTGTTTATCCTTTGAAAGCAAGTCTTTTGATCATCTATAAGGATCCACAAAGATTCCAACATTCAATCTCTATTGTGCTCTTGTTTATCCTTTGAAAGTAAGTCTTTTGATCATCTAAAAGAATCCACAAAGCTTCCAATAATCAACCACTATTGAGCACTTGTTTATCCTTTGTAAACAAGTCTTTTGAACCTCTAAAAGGATCCTCAAAGCTTCCAACAATCAATCTCTATTGAGCTCTTGTTTATCCTTTAAAAACAAGTCTTTTGATCCTCTAAAAGGATCCACAAAGCATCCAACAATCAATCTATATTGAGCTCTTGTTTATCATTTGTAATAAAGACTTTTGATCCTCTAAAAGGATCCACAAAGCTTCCAACAATAAATCTCTATTGAGGACTTGTTTATCCTTTAAAAACAAGTCTTTTGATCATCTAAAAGGATCGTCAAAGCTTCCCACAATCAATCTCTATTGCGCTCTTGTTTATCCTTTGAAATCAAGTCTTTTGATCATCTATAAGGATCCACAAAGATTCCAACATTCAATCTCTATTGTGCTCTTGTTTATCCTTTGAAAGTAAGTCTTTTGATCATCTAAAAGAATCCACAAAGCTTCCAATAATCAACCACTATTGAGCACTTGTTTATCCTTTGTAAACAAGTCTTTTGAACCTCTAAAAGGATCCTCAAAGCTTCCAACAATCAATCTCTATTGAGCTCTTGTTTATCCTTTAAAAACAAGTCTTTTGATCCTCTAAAAGGATCCACAAAGCATCCAACAATCAATCTATATTGAGCTCTTGTTTATCATTTGTAATAAAGACTTTTGATCCTCTAAAAGGATCCACAAAGCTTCCAACAATAAATCTCTATTGAGGACTTGTTTATCCTTTAAAAACAAGTCTTTTGATCATCTAAAAGGATCGTCAAAGCTTCCCACAATCAATCTCTATTGCGCTCTTGTTTATCCTTTGAAATCAAGTCTTTTGATCATCTATAAGGATCCACAAAGATTCCAACATTCAATCTCTATTGTGCTCTTGTTTATCCTTTGAAAGTAAGTCTTTTGATCATCTAAAAGAATCCACAAAGCTTCCAATAATCAACCACTATTGAGCACTTGTTTATCCTTTGTAAACAAGTCTTTTGAACCTCTAAAAGGATCCTCAAAGCTTCCAACAATCAATCTCTATTGAGCTCTTGTTTATCCTTTAAAAACAAGTCTTTTGATCCTCTAAAAGGATCCACAAAGCATCCAACAATCAATCTATATTGAGCTCTTGTTTATCATTTGTAATAAAGACTTTTGATCCTCTAAAAGGATCCACAAAGCTTCCAACAATAAATCTCTATTGAGGACTTGTTTATCCTTTAAAAACAAGTCTTTTGATCATCTAAAAGGATCGTCAAAGCTTCCACAATCAATCTCTATTGCGCTCTTGTTTATCCTTTGAAATCAAGTCTTTTGATCATCTATAAGGATCCACAAAGATTCCAACATTCAATCTCTATTGTGCTCTTGTTTATCCTTTGAAAGCAAGTCTTTTGATCATCTAAAAGAATCCACAAAGCTTCCAATAATCAACCACTATTGAGCACTTGTTTATCCTTTGTAAACAAGTCTTTTGAACCTCTAAAAGGATCCTCAAAGCTTCCAACAATCAATCTCTATTGAGCTCTTGTTTATCCTTTAAAAACAAGTCTTTTGATCCTCTAAAAGGATCCACAAAGCATCCAACAATCAATCTATATTGAGCTCTTGTTTATCATTTGTAATAAAGACTTTTGATCCTCTAAAAGGATCCACAAAGCTTCCAACAATAAATCTCTATTGAGGACTTGTTTATCCTTTAAAACAAGTCTTTTGATCATCTAAAAGGATCGTCAAAGCTTCCACAATCAATCTCTATTGCGCTCTTGTTTATCCTTTGAAATCAAGTCTTTTGATCATCTATAAGGATCCACAAAGATTCCAACATTCAATCTCTATTGTGCTCTTGTTTATCCTTTGAAAGTAAGTCTTTTGATCATCTAAAAGAATCCACAAAGCTTCCAATAATCAACCACTATTGAGCACTTGTTTATCCTTTGTAAACAAGTCTTTTGAACCTCTAAAAGGATCCTCAAAGCTTCCAACAATCAATCTCTATTGAGCTCTTGTTTATCCTTTAAAAACAAGTCTTTTGATCCTCTAAAAGGATCCACAAAGCATCCAACAATCAATCTATATTGAGCTCTTGTTTATCATTTGTAATAAAGACTTTTGATCCTCTAAAAGGATCCACAAAGCTTCCAACAATAAATCTCTATTGAGGACTTGTTTATCCTTTAAAAACAAGTCTTTTGATCATCTAAAAGGATCGTCAAAGCTTCCCACAATCAATCTCTATTGCGCTCTTGTTTATCCTTTGAAATCAAGTCTTTTGATCATCTATAAGGATCCACAAAGATTCCAACATTCAATCTCTATTGTGCTCTTGTTTATCCTTTGAAAGTAAGTCTTTTGATCATCTAAAAGAATCCACAAAGCTTCCAATAATCAACCACTATTGAGCACTTGTTTATCCTTTGTAAACAAGTCTTTTGAACCTCTAAAAGGATCCTCAAAGCTTCCAACAATCAATCTCTATTGAGCTCTTGTTTATCCTTTAAAAACAAGTCTTTTGATCCTCTAAAAGGATCCACAAAGCATCCAACAATCAATCTATATTGAGCTCTTGTTTATCATTTGTAATAAAGACTTTTGATCCTCTAAAAGGATCCACAAAGCTTCCAACAATAAATCTCTATTGAGGACTTGTTTATCCTTTAAAAACAAGTCTTTTGATCATCTAAAAGGATCGTCAAAGCTTCCCACAATCAATCTCTATTGCGCTCTTGTTTATCCTTTGAAATCAAGTCTTTTGATCATCTATAAGGATCCACAAAGATTCCAACATTCAATCTCTATTGTGCTCTTGTTTATCCTTTGAAAGTAAGTCTTTTGATCATCTAAAAGAATCCACAAAGCTTCCAATAATCAACCACTATTGAGCACTTGTTTATCCTTTGTAAACAAGTCTTTTGAACCTCTAAAAGGATCCTCAAAGCTTCCAACAATCAATCTCTATTGAGCTCTTGTTTATCCTTTAAAAACAAGTCTTTTGATCCTCTAAAAGGATCCACAAAGCATCCAACAATCAATCTATATTGAGCTCTTGTTTATCATTTGTAATAAAGACTTTTGATCCTCTAAAAGGATCCACAAAGCTTCCAACAATAAATCTCTATTGAGGACTTGTTTATCCTTTAAAAACAAGTCTTTTGATCATCTAAAAGGATCGTCAAAGCTTCCACAATCAATCTCTATTGCGCTCTTGTTTATCCTTTGAAATCAAGTCTTTTGATCATCTATAAGGATCCACAAAGATTCCAACATTCAATCTCTATTGTGCTCTTGTTTATCCTTTGAAAGTAAGTCTTTTGATCATCTAAAAGAATCCACAAAGCTTCCAATAATCAACCACTATTGAGCACTTGTTTATCCTTTGTAAACAAGTCTTTTGAACCTCTAAAAGGATCCTCAAAGCTTCCAACAATCAATCTCTATTGAGCTCTTGTTTATCCTTTAAAACAAGTCTTTTGATCCTCTAAAAGGATCCACAAAGCATCCAACAATCAATCTATATTGAGCTCTTGTTTATCATTTGTAATAAAGACTTTTGATCCTCTAAAAGGATCCACAAAGCTTCCAACAATAAATCTCTATTGAGGACTTGTTTATCCTTTAAAAACAAGTCTTTTGATCATCTAAAAGGATCGTCAAAGCTTCCCACAATCAATCTCTATTGCGCTCTTGTTTATCCTTTGAAATCAAGTCTTTTGATCATCTATAAGGATCCACAAAGATTCCAACATTCAATCTCTATTGTGCTCTTGTTTATCCTTTGAAAGTAAGTCTTTTGATCATCTAAAAGAATCCACAAAGCTTCCAATAATCAACCACTATTGAGCACTTGTTTATCCTTTGTAAACAAGTCTTTTGAACCTCTAAAAGGATCCTCAAAGCTTCCAACAATGAATCTCTATTGAGCTCTTGTTTATCCTTTAAAAACAAGTCTTTTGATCCTCTAAAAGGATCCACAAAGCATCCAACAATCAATCTATATTGAGCTCTTGTTTATCATTTGTAATAAAGACTTTTGATCCTCTAAAAGGATCCACAAAGCTTCCAACAATAAATCTCTATTGAGGACTTGTTTATCCTTTAAAAACAAGTCTTTTGGTCATCTAAAAGGATCGTCAAAGCTTCCCACAATCAATCTCTATTGCGCTCTTGTTTATCCTTTGAAATCAAGTCTTTTGATCATCTATAAGGATCCACAAAGATTCCAACATTCAATCTCTATTGTGCTCTTGTTTATCCTTTGAAAGTAAGTCTTTTGATCATCTAAAAGAATCCACAAAGCTTCCAATAATCAACCACTATTGAGCACTTGTTTATCCTTTGTAAACAAGTCTTTTGAACCTCTAAAAGGATCCTCAAAGCTTCCAACAATGAATCTCTATTGAGCTCTTGTTTATCCTTTAGAAATAAGTCTTTTGATCCTCTAAAAGGATCCACAAAGCTTCCAACAATAAATCTCTATTGAGGACTTGTTTATCCTTTAAAAACAAGTCTTTTGGTCATCTAAAAGGATCGTCAAAGCTTCCCACAATCAATCTCTATTGCGCTCTTGTTTATCCTTTGAAATCAAGTCTTTTGATCATCTATAAGGATCCACAAAGATTCCAACATTCAATCTCTATTGTGCTCTTGTTTATCCTTTGAAAGTAAGTCTTTTGATCATCTAAAAGAATCCACAAAGCTTCCAATAATCAACCACTATTGAGCACTTGTTTATCCTTTGTAAACAAGTCTTTTGAACCTCTAAAAGGATCCTCAAAGCTTCCAACAATGAATCTCTATTGAGCTCTTGTTTATCCTTTAGAAATAAGTCTTTTGATCCTCTAAAAGGATCCACAAAGCATCCAACAATCAATCTCTATTGAGCTCTTGTTTATCCTTTGAAATAAAGGATGAATATGATGAAACAATGATCAAAGTTCCAAAATCAAGATAGATTGAGTCACGTTTATCATTCCTAATAAAGACCTCTTTGATTCACTAGGCTTCACTCACCTATCGTAAAGAATCCTTTGAATATTACCTCCTAGACCTAAGGAAATAATAGACAAAAATAAGAACAAACCTTTGTTCTTGAAATTTCTCTTTGAGAATTATATAACAATAATCTGAATTTTTACAACTTAGATCTATCCCTATTTATAGTTGTTTACAAAGCATCCTAATCATGAAAGGTAAAGAAAACTACTCCTAATTGTACAAGCATTAGTATTACTATCCTCTAGGAATAGAAAAGTCAACCTATACAAGCTAGGAATCAAAAACAAAAACCAAAGTTGCCAATTCTCTAGAGGGCCGCCCTCTGCCCGATCGCTTTGTGTTGTCTTAATTTTCTTCAATGCGATCTTTTTTCCAATGAAGGCGATCGCTTTCAACCTAATGTCTCCATGCCTTCTTTTGCCCAAATATCATCCCTTGTTGTGCACGTGACCTCCAAAGGCCTTCCAAACTCGAGAATCTTCTTACTTTGCATCATCAATGACTCGAGAGACAATGTCAAACCATCATCGCCCATTTGTAATGCATCCACGACTTTGCTTGGGTCTTCGCGAAGATCGTAACTCAATGCTCCCGCATCATCCTCCCCTTCTTGATGATGCGGGAGCATTGGGTTACAACATCCACAAGAACCCAAGTCAAGTCGTGGATGCATTACAAATGGGCGATGATGGTTTGACATTGTCTCTCGAGTCATTGATGCAAAGTAAGAAGATTCTCGAGTTTGAAGGCCTTTGGGTCACGTGCACAAGGGATGATATTTGGGCAAAAGAAGGCATTGGAGACATTCTGAAAGCGATCGCCCTTCATTGGAGAAAGCGATCGTATTGGAAGAAGAACCAACCTGCGACAAACGCGGCGATGCTTGGCAACTTTTCGTGTTTGATTCCTAGCTTGTAGGTTGACTTTTCTATTCCTAGGAGGATAGTAATACTAATGCTTGTACAATTAGGAGTAGTTTTCTTTACCTTTCATGATTAGGATGCTTTGTAAACAACTATAAATAGGGATAGATCTAAGTTGTAAAATTCAGATATTGTTATATAATTCTCAAGGAGAAATTTCAAAGAACAAGGTTGTTCTTATTTTTGTCTATTATTTCCTTAGGTCTAGGAGGTAATATTCAAAAGGATTCTTTACGATAGGTGAGTGAAGCCTATCCGTGAATCCAAGCGAGGTCTTTACGTTAGGAGAGTGAATCCTAACCGTGACTCGTGTTCTATCTTTTATTTTCGCTGCAACTTTGATCATTGTTTCATCATCTTCATCCATAATTTCAATAGACAACGTCTTTGTTACGCATCAAATTTGGTATCAAAGCTTAGGTCTTTTACAAATCCCAACTTTGTAAACGATCATGGCGGAGAAGCGGATGCCCACGTGGAATTACCTTGGAACAAGCTGCAAATTTACGAAGAGATCGTGAGATGCAAGAACTACGTACACGAATGGATCGCGTGTTGCACTTACTAGAGAGACCACAAGGTCATGTGGAGGTTGAAGAATCCAATTCGGATGAGGAGGAAGTAAGGGAAGTAAGGCGCCCAAGGCCTAGACAACAACAAGTACGGCTTAGGGAGGACGACGATCGAGGCTTGAAGCTCGACATTCCCGATTTTGATGGTGCTATGGATCCGGAAGGATATTTGGATTGGGTTCGTAGAGCGGAGCGGATTTTTGAATACAAGGAGTATAGTGACCACAAGAAATTCAAGGTGGCTATCCTCAAGCTTACAAGGTACGCGTCCATATGGTATGAAAATTTAAAATCTCAACGAAGGCGTGAAGGAAAGTCAAAGATTGATTCTTGGGACAAGTTTAAAAAGTATCTTGATCGAAGGTTCTTACCTAGTACTTATCGACAAGATAATTTTACAAAACTCATACAATTAAAGCAAGGGAATTCTACCGTTTCCCAATATGTTGAGGAGTTTGAGAAGCTTTCAATTCTTTGTGACATGCAAGAGCATGAAGAACAAAAGATTGCAAGATTTATGGGAGGGCTAGATGTCGAGATAGCCAACATAGTAGAGCTACAACCATGCTTTACTTTTGAAGAAATTTGCAAGGTATCAATCAAGTGCGAGAGGCAAGTGAAGAAGAAAAGGGTGGGCAACAAGATGACTTTTTCAAGGGGGTTTTCAAGTAATTCGGCAACAAGCAACGTGGCACCGAGCAATCCAAAGCCCAATACTCAAACGGAGAAACCCAACAAGAGTACCACAAGTGAGAAGGCCGAAGGAAAGAAGCCAATCAAGAGCAAGGACAACGTGAAGTGTTTTAAATGTCAAGGCTATGGTCACTACCAATCCGAATGCCCCACCAAACGAGTTTTGACTATTCATGAGATTCGAGAGATTGAAGACAACCTTGCAACGCAAGAACAAGAAGATGAATCCGAGGAAGAAGAGGTAGAGGAGTTTGACTCCGAAGAAGTCAAGGGGGAGACACTAGTTTTGAGAAGATCTCTACACGCAAAGCCTACGGCCATGGAAGAGGAACAAAGGGAGCAAATCTTTCATGCGAAATGTCTTGTGCAAGGAAAAGTGTGTGATGTGGTAGTAGATGGAGGGAGTTGCGCGAATGCCGTATCAAATATCCTCATCGACAAATTGAAGGTTCCAACCACAAACCACTCTCGTCCTTACAAACTCCATTGGCTCAATGATGGATCCGAAGTCAAGGTAAATCGTCAAGCCCTAATCTCTTTCTCTATGGGAAATTATCATGATGAGATACTTTGTGATGTGGTTCCAATGGATGTATGCCATATACTTTTGGGGCGACCTTGGCAATATGATCGATATGTGACCCACGAAGGGAGGGAGAATGCTTACATTGTGAAGAAGGATGGTAAGAAGTTCAAGTTGAATCCTTTGCCACCCTCCAAAATAGTTCCCATCAAGAAGCCCCCACAAAAGACAAACTTATTGGCAAGTGAACGAGAAGCCGAACAAGCCGTCAAGGATGGACAAGCGATTCTCGTTATTCCTCAAGGGGTCCAAAACCAAGAAGGGAGGAACTACACCCTTAATGAAACCCCTACTCAACAAGTTCAAGGATGTATTTCCGAAGATCTACCACCGGTTTGCCACCAAAGAGAGGGATTGAACATCAAATCGACTTGATACCCGGAATGCCACTTCCCAACAAGCCGGCATATCGATGCAACCCGGAAGAAACAAAGGAGCTACAAAAGCAAATTGAGGAGTTGCTCGCAAAGGGATATGTGGAAGAAAGCATGAGTCCATGTGCGGTACCGGCCCTTCTTGTACCCAAGAAAGATGGATCATGGCGAATGTGCGTGGATAGTCGAGCAATCAACAATATCACTATCAAATATCGATTTCCAATGCCTCGCTTGGATGATATGATTGACGAACTCCATGGTGCTATATTCTACTCAAAGATTGATTTGAGGAGCGGTTATCATCAAATTCGCATGCGCGAAGGAGATGAGTGGAAAATGGCGTTCAAGACAAAGCACGGATTATATGAATGGAAGGTGATGCCATTCGGGCTCACGAATGCTCCAAGTACGTTTATGAGATTGATGAATGAAGTGTTGAGACCATTCTTGGGAAAATTTGTGGTCGTCTATCTAGACGATATTTTGGTGTATAGCAAGAGTAAGGAGGAGCATGTGCGACATCTTGAAGAAGTACTACAAGCTTTGCGGAAAAACAAGCTCTATGGAAAGCTCGAGAAGTGCTCATTTATGCAACCAAGTGTGACATTCCTTGGTTATGTGGTATCGAAGGAAGGAGTGTCGGTTGATCAAACAAAGATTGAGGCAATCAAATCTTGGCCTATTCCAACCACTATAACGGAGGTACGTTCATTTCATGGGTTAGCTTCTTTCTATAGACGCTTCATCAAAGATTTTAGTACTATTGCAAGTCCTATGACCGAAACCTTGAAGAAAGGAAAATTTGAATGGACTTCGGCGGCCCAACAAGCTTTTGAAGAGCTTAAGGAGAAGTTATGTAAAACACCGGTTTTGGCTTTACCCGATTTCTCACAACCTTTTGAGGTTGAGTGTGATGCTAGTGGAGTGGGTATTGGAGCGGTGTTGACTCAAGGAAAGCGGCCCATTGCCTATTTTAGTGAGAAGCTTGGAGGAGCAAGACTCAACTATTCTACCTACGACAAGGAGTTTTATGCCATGGTTAGAGCTTTGGATCATTGGAGTCACTACTTAAGGCCGAATCACTTCGTCCTACATTCCGATCACGAAGCATTGAAGTATATTCATGGACAACACAAGTTGAAGCCAAGGCATGCTAAATGGGTGGAATTTCTACAATCCTTCAACTTTTCTTCAAAGTACAAGGATGGAAAGAACAATGTGGTAGCGGATGCATTATCTCGAAGATATTCTATGCTCACCATGATGGATGCCAAGCTACTAGGGTTCAAACTAGTATGCGAGTACTATAAAGAAGATCCGGATTTTGGCTCTATTGTTCGAGATTGTGAGAAAGGATCAAATGGGAATTTTGTGCTACAAGAGGGATTTTTGTTCAAGGGCAATCAATTATGTATTCCCAAGTGTTCGATAAGGGAATTATTGGTTCGAGAAACTCATGGAGGAGGCTTAGCGGGACACTTCGGCATCAACAAGACATTGGAGTTATTGCAAGAACACTTTTATTGGCCGAAGATGCTTGGAGATGTACAAACCATTATCTCTAGATGTGCCACGTGTCAAAAGATGAAGAGCACATTCCATCAAGGTTTATATACACCTTTGCCCGTGCCGAAACAACCATGGAGTGATGTGTCGATGGACTTCATTGTGGCTCTACCACGAACGCAAAGAGGAAAGGATGCTATAATGGTGGTCGTGGATCGATTTTCGAAAATGGCGCATTTCGTGCCATGTCACAAGACGGATGATGCTTCCTTAGTGGCGGATTTGTACTTCAAAGAAATCGTGCGTTTGCATGGAGTACCAAAGACAATTGTGAGTGATAGAGATAGCAAGTTTCTTAGCCATTTTTGGAGATCTCTTTGGAGGTTAATTGGCACAAAGTTGTTATTTAGCACATCTCATCACCCGCAAACGGATGGACAAACGGAAGTCACCAATAGGACTCTTGGAGTGTTACTACGAGGACTAGTTGGGAAGACTCAAAAAGATTGGGATTTGAAGTTGGCTCATGCGGAATTTGCTTATAACCGTACACCAACTTATGCAACTCAACATTCTCCATTTGAAGTTGTGTATGGAGTTAATCCTTGTTTGCCAATTGATATGGTGCCTACTCGAAGAGGGAAAGAGCAACCGGATGCGTTCAACAAATTGAAAGATATCCAACATTTTCATGAACAAGTTCGTGCAAGAATCGAGAAGGTAAACGAAATGTACAAGAAGAGAGCCAACAAAAGTCGCAAGCAACCGGAATTTCAACCCGGAGATTTAGTATGGCTACATTTGCGGAAGGAGAGATTTCCAAGCAAGAGAAAGAACAAGCTAATGCCAAGAGCCGAAGGACCTTTTCAAGTGCTTGAAAGATTTGGTGATAGTGCTTACAAGTTGGACCTACCCGAAGAGTATTCGATAAGTTCTACATTCAATGTGGGAGATTTATCACCATACTTGGAGGACAAAATGCTTGAAGAATTGAGGCCAATTCTTTCTCAAGAAGGGGAGGATGATGCGGGAGCATTGGGTTACAACATCCACAAGAACCCAAGTCAAGTCGTGGATGCATTACAAATGGGCGATGATGGTTTGACATTGTCTCTCGAGTCATTGATGATGCAAAGTAAGAAGATTCTCGAGTTTGGAAGGCCTTTGGAGGTCACGTGCACAACAAGGGATGATATTTGGGCAAAAGAAGGCATTGGAGACATTCTGGGTTGAAAGCGATCGCCCTTCATTGGAGAAAGCGATCGCATTGGAAGAAAATTCGAAGACCAGCTTACTGGCCACAAAGCGATTTGGGCGCAGAGGCGATCGCCCTCTAGCCAGAATTGGCAACTTCGGTTTTCCTGCTGTGTTTTTGATTCCTAGCTTGTATAGGTTGACTTTTCTATTCCTAGGGAGGATAGTAATACTAATGCTTGTACAATTAGGAGTAGTTTTCTTTACCTTTCATGATTAGGATGCTTTGTAAACAACTATAAATAGGGATAGATCTAAGTTGTAAAGATTCAGATTATTGTTAGATAATTCTCAAGGAGAAATTTCAAAGAACAAGGTTGTTCTTATTTTTGTCTATTATTTCCTTAGGTTTAGGAGGTAATATTCAAAAGGGTTCTTTACGATAGGTGAGTGAAGCCTATCCGGTGAATCCAAGCGAGGTCTTTACGTTAGGAGAGTGAATCCTAACCGGTGACTCGTGTTCTATCTTTTATTTTCGCTGCAACTTTGATCATTGTTTCATCATATTCATCCATAATTTCGTAGACAACAAGTCTTGCGTTTGTTACGCATCACTTGAGAAAGAATTGGCCTCAATTCTTCAAGCATTTTGTCTTCTAAGTATGGTGATAAATCTCCCACATTGAATGTAGAACTTATCGAATACTCTTCGGGTAGATCCAACTTGTAAGCACTATCACCAAATCTTTCAAGCACTTGAAAAGGTCCTTCGGCTCTTGGCATTAGCTTGTTCTTTCTCTTGCTTGGAAATCTCTCCTTCCGCAAATGTAGCCATACTAAATCTCCGGGTTGAAATTCCGGTTGCTTGCGACTTTTGTTGGCTCTCTTCTTGTACATTTCGTTTACCTTCTCGATTCTTGCTCGAACTTGTTCATGAAAGTGTTGTATATCTTTCAATTTGTTGAACGCATCCGGTTGCTCTTTCCTTCTTCGAGTAGGTACCATATCAATTGGCAAACAAGGATTAACTCCATACACAACTTCAAATGGAGAATGTTGAGTTGCATAAGTTGGTGTACGGTTGTAAGCAAATTCTGCGTGAGCTAACTTCAAATCCCAATCTTTTTGAGTCTTTCCAACTAGTCCTCGTAATAACACTCCAAGGGTCCTATTGGTGACTTCCGTTTGTCCATCCGTTTGTGGGTGATGAGATGTGCTAAATAGCAATTTTGTACCAATTATCCTCCAAAGGGATCTCCAAAAGTGGCTAAGAAACTTGCTATCCCTATCACTCACAATTGTCTTTGGCACCCCATGCAAACGCACGATTTCTTTGAAGTACAAATCCGCCACTAAGGAAGCGTCATCCGTCTTGTGACATGGCACGAAATGCGCCATTTTCGAGAATCGATCCACGACCACCATTATAGCATCCTTTCCTCTTTGAGTTCGTGGTAGAGCCACAATGAAGTCCATCGACACGTCACTCCATGGTTGTTTCGGCACGGGCAAAGGTGTATATAAACCTTGATGGAATGTGCTCTTCATCTTTTGACACGTGGCACATCTAGAGATAATGGTTTGTACATCTCCAAGCATCTTTGGCCAATAAAAGTGTTCTTGCAATAACTCCAATGTCTTGTTGATGCCGAAGTGTCCCGCTAGGCCTCCTCCATGAGTTTCTCGAACCAACAATTCCCTTATCGAACACTTGGGAATACATAATTGATTGCCCTTGAACAAGAATCCCTCTTGTAGCACAAAATTCCCATTTGATCCTTTCTCACAATCTCGAACAATAGAGCCAAAATCCGGATCTTCTTTATAGTATTCGCATACTAGTTTGAACCCTAGTAGCTTGGCATCCATCATGGTAAGCATAGAATATCTTCGAGATAATGCATCCGCTACCACATTGTTCTTTCCATCCTTGTACTTTGAAGAAAAGTTGAAGGATTGTAGAAATTCCACCCATTTAGCATGCCTTGGCTTCAACTTGTGTTGTCCATGAATATACTTCAATGCTTCATGATCGGAATGTAGGACGAAGTGATTCGGCCTTAAATAGTGACTCCAATGATCCAAAGCTCTAACCATGGCATAGAACTCCTTGTCGTAGGTAGAATAGTTGAGTCTTGCACCTCCAAGCTTCTCACTAAAATAGGCAATGGGCCGCTTTCCTTGAGTCAACACCGCTCCAATACCCACTCCACTAGCATCACACTCAACCTCAAAAGGTTGTGAGAAATCGGGTAAAGCCAAAACCGGTGTTTTGCATAGTTTCTCCTTAAGCTCCTCAAAAGCTTGTTGGGCCAAGTCCATTCAAATTTTCCTTTCTTCAAGGTTTCGGTCATAGGACTTGCAATAGTACTAAAATCTTTGATGAAGCGTCTATAGAAAGAAGCTAACCCATGAAATGAACGTACCTCCGTTATAGTGGTTGGAATAGGCCAAGATTTGATTGCCTCAATCTTTGTTTGATCAACCGAAACTCCTTCTTTCGATACCACATAACCAAGGAATGTCACACTTGGTTGCATAAAACACTTCTCAAGTTTCCATAGAGCTTGTTTTTCCTCAAAGCTTGTAGTACTTCTTCAAGATGTCGCACATGCTCCTCCTCACTCTTGCTATAGACCAAAATATCGTCTAGATAGACGACCACAAATTTTCCCAAAAATGGTCTCAACACTTCATTCATCAATCTCATAAAAGTACTTGGAGCATTCGTGAGCCCGAATGGCATCACCTTCCATTCATATAATCCGTGCTTTGTCTTGAATGCCGTTTCCATTCATCTCCTTCGCGCATGCGAATTTGATGATAACCGCTCCTCAAATCAATCTTCGAGTAGAATATAGCACCATGAAGTTCATCAATCATATCATCCAAGCGTGGCATTGGAAATCGATATTTGATAGTGATATTGTTGATTGCTCGACTATCCACGCACATTCGCCATGATCCATCTTTCTTGGGTACAAGAAGGGCCGGTACCGCACATGGACTCATGCTTTCTTCCACATATCCCTTTGCGAGCAACTCCTCAATTTGCTTTTGTAGCTCCTTTGTTTCTTCCGGGTTGCATCGATATGCCGGCTTGTTGGGAAGTGGCATTCCGGTATCAAGTCGATTTGATGTTCAATTCTCTCTTTGGTGGCAAACCCGGTGGTAGATCTTCGGGAATACATCCTTGAATTTGTTGAGTAGGGGTTTCATTAAGGGGTAGTTCCTCCCTTCTTGGTTTTGGACCCTTGAGGAATAACGAGAATCGCTTGACCATCCTTGACGGCTTGTTCGGCTTCTCGTTCGCTTGCCAATAAGTTTGTCTTTTGCGGGGCTTCTTGATGGGAACTATTTTGGAGGGTGGCAAAGGATTCAACTTGAACTTCTTACCATCCTTTTTCACAATGTAAGCATTCTCCCTCCCTTCGTGGGTCACATATCGATCATATTGCCAAGGTCGTCCCAAAAGTATATGGCATACATCCATTGGAACCACATCACAAAGTATCTCATCATGATAATTTCCCATAGAGAAAGAGATTAGGGCTTGACGATTTACCTTGACTTCGGATCCATCATTGAGCCAATGGAGTTTGTAAGGACGAGAGTGGTTTGTGGTTGGAACCTTCAATTTGTCGATGAGGATATTTGACACGGCATTCGCGCAACTCCCTCCATCTACTACCACATCACACACTTTTCCTTGCACAAGACATTTCGCATGAAAGATTTGCTCCCTTTGTTCCTCTTCCATGGCCGTAGGCTTTGCGTGTAGAGATCTTCTCAAAACTAGCGTCTCCCCTTGACTTCTTCGGTCAAACTCCTCTACCTCTTCTTCCTCGGATTCATCTTCTTGTTCTTGAGTTGCAAGGTTGTCTTCAATCTCGAATCTCATGAATAGTTAAGACTCTTTTGTGGGGCATTCGGATTGGTAGTGACCATATCCTTGACATTTAAAACACTTCACGTTGTCCTTGCTCTTGATCGGCTTCTTTCCTTCGACCTTCTCACTTGTGGTACTCTTGTTGGGCTTCTCCGCTTGAGTATTGGGCTTTGGATTGCTCGGTGCCACGTTGCTTGTTGCCGAATTACTTGAAAACCCCTTGAAAAAGTCATCTTGTTACCCACCCTTTTCTTCTTCACTTGTCGCTCACACTTGATTGATACCTTGCAAATTTCTTCAAAGGTAAAGCATGGTTGTAGTTCTACTATGTTGGCTATCTCGACATCTAGCCCTCCCATAAATCTCGCAATCTTTTGCTCCTCATGCTCTTGCATGTCACAAAGAATTGAAAGCTTCTCAAACTCCTCAACATATTGGGAAACGGTAGAATTCCCTTGCTTTAATTGAATAAGTTTTGTAAAGTTATCTTGTCGATAAGTACTAGGTAAGAACCTTCGATCAAGATACTTCTTAAACTTGTCCCAAGAATCAATCTTTGACTTTCCTTCACGCCTTCGTTGAGATTTTAAATTTTCATACCATATGGAAGCGTACCTTGTAAGCTTGAGGATAGCCACCTTGAATTTCTTGTGGTCACTATACTCCTTGTATTCAAAAATCCGCTCCGCTCTTCGAACCCAATCCAAATATCCTTCCGGATCCATAGCACCATCAAAATCGGGAATGTCGAGCTTCAAGCCTCGATCGTCGTCCTCCCTAAGCCGTACTTGTTGTTGTCTAGGCCTTGGGCGCCTTACTTCCCTTACTTCCTCCTCATCCGAATTGGATTCTTCAACCTCCACATGACCTTGTGGTCTCTCTAGTAAGTGCAACACGCGATCCATTCGTGTACGTAGTTCTTGCATCTCACGATCTCTTCGTAAATTTGCAGCTTGTTCCAAGGTAATTCCACGTGGGCATCCCGCTTCCTCCGCCATGATCGTTTACAAAGTTGGGATTTGTAAAAACCTAAGCTTTGATACCAAATTTGATGCGTAACAAACGCCGGATTTGTCGTCTACGAAATTATGGATGAATATGATGAAACAATGATCAAAGTTGCAGCGAAAATAGAAGATAGAACACGAGTCACCGGTTAGGATTCACTCTCCTATCGTAAAGAATCCTTTTGAATATTACCTCCTAGACCTAAGGAAATAATAGACAAAAATAAGAACAAACCTTTGTTCTTGAAATTTCTCTTTGAGAATTATATAACAATAATCTGAATTTTTACAACTTAGATCTATCCCTATTTATAGTTGTTTACAAAGCATCCTAATCATGAAAGGTAAAGAAAACTACTCCTAATTGTACAAGCATTAGTATTACTATCCTCCCTAGGAATAGAAAAGTCAACCTATACAAGCTAGGAATCAAAAACACAGCAGGAAAACCGAAGTTGCCAATTCTGGCTAGAGGGCGATCGCCCTCCTGCGCCACAAAGCGATCGCTTTGTGGCCAGTAGGCTGGTCTTCGAATTTTCTTCCAATGCGATCGCTTTCTCCAATGAAGGGCGATCGCTTTCAACCCAGAATGTCTCCAATGCCTTCTTTTGCCCAAATATCATCCCTTGTTGTGCACGTGACCTCCAAAGGCCTTCCAAACTCGAGAATCTTCTTACTTTGCATCATCAATGACTCGAGAGACAATGTCAAACCATCATCGCCCATTTGTAATGCATCCACGACTTTGCTTGGGTCTTCGCGAAGATCGTAACTCAATGCTCCCGCATCACAATCTATATTGAGCTCTTGTTTATCATTTGTAATAAAGACTTTTGATCCTCTAAAAGGATCCACAAAGCTTCCAACAATAAATCTCTATTGAGGACTTGTTTATCCTTTAAAAACAAGTCTTTTGGTCATCTAAAAGGATCGTCAAAGATTCCCACAATCAATCTCTATTGCGCTCTTGTTTATCCTTTGAAATCAAGTCTTTTGATCATCTATAAGGATCCACAAAGATTCCAACATTCAATCTCTATTGTGCTCTTGTTTATCCTTTGAAAGTAAGTCTTTTGATCATCTAAAAGAATCCACAAAGCTTCCAATAATCAACCACTATTGAGCACTTGCTTATCCTTCGTAAACAAGTCTTTTGAACCTCTAAAAGGATCCTCAAAGCTTCCAACAATCAATCTCTATTGAGCTCTTGTTTATCCTTTAAAAATAAGTCTTTTGATCCTCTAAAAGGATCCACAAAGCATCCAACAATCAATCTATATTGAGCTCTTGTTTATTATTTGTAATAAAGACTTTTGATCCTCTAAAAGGATCCACAAAGCTTCCAACAATAAATCTCTATTGAGGACTTGTTTATCCTTTAAAAACAAGTCTTTTGGTCATCTAAAAGGATCGTCAGAGATTCCCACATTCAATCTCTATTGCGCTCTTGTTTATCCTTTGAAATCAAGTCTTTTGATCATCTATAAGGATCCACAAAGATTCCAACATT
Organism: Platycodon grandiflorus; assembly: GCA_016624345.1. Lineage (NCBI taxonomy): Eukaryota > Viridiplantae > Streptophyta > Magnoliopsida > Asterales > Campanulaceae > Platycodon > Platycodon grandiflorus. The sequence continues at coordinate 80,145,974 of CM028362.1, read as the reverse complement.
CAATCTCTATTGTGCTCTTGTTTATCCTTTGAAAGTAAGTCTTTTGATCATCTAAAAGAATCCACAAAGCTTCCAATAATCAACCACTATTGAGCACTTGTTTATCCTTTGTAAACAAGTCTTTTGAACCTCTAAAAGGATCCTCAAAGCTTCCAACAATCAATCTCTATTGAGCTCTTGTTTATCCTTTAAAAACAAGTCTTTTGATCCTCTAAAAGGATCCACAAAGCATCCAACAATCAATCTATATTGAGCTCTTGTTTATCATTTGTAATAAAGACTTTTGATCCTCTAAAAGGATCCACAAAGCTTCCAACAATAAATCTCTATTGAGGACTTGTTTATCCTTTAAAAACAAGTCTTTTGGTCATCTAAAAGGATCGTCAAAGCTTCCCACAATCAATCTCTATTGCGCTCTTGTTTATCCTTTGAAATCAAGTCTTTTGATCATCTATAAGGATCCACAAAGATTCCAACATTCAATCTCTATTGTGCTCTTGTTTATCCTTTGAAAGTAAGTCTTTTGATCATCTAAAAGAATCCACAAAGCTTCCAATAATCAACCACTATTGAGCACTTGATTATCCTTGGTAAACAAGTCTTTTGAACCTCTAAAAGGATCCTCAAAGCTTCTAACAATCAATCTCTATTGAGCTCTTGTTTATCCTTTAAAAACAAGTCTTTTGATCCTCTAAAAGGATCCACAAAGCATCCAACAATCAATCTATATTGAGCTCTTGTTTATCATTTGTAATAAAGACTTTTGATCCTCTAAAAGGATCCACAAAGCTTCCAACAATAAATCTCTATTGAGGACTTGTTTATCCTTTAAAAACAAGTCTTTTGGTCATCTAAAAGGATCGTCAAAGATTCCCACAATCAATCTCTATTGCGCTCTTGTTTATCCTTTGAAATCAAGTCTTTTGATCATCTATAAGGATCCACAAAGATTCCAACATTCAATCTCTATTGTGCTCTTGTTTATCCTTTGAAAGTAAGTCTTTTGATCATCTAAAAGAATCCACAAAGCTTCCAATAATCAACCACTATTGAGCACTTGATTATCCTTGGTAAACAAGTCTTTTGAACCTCTAAAAGGATCCTTAAAGCTTCCAACAATGAATCTCTATTAAGCTCTTGTTTATCCTTTAGAAATAAGTCTTTTGATCCTCTAAAAGGATCCACAAAGCTTCCAACAATAAATCTCTATTGAGGACTTGTTTATCCTTTAAAAACAAGTCTTTTAGTCATCTAAAAGGATCGTCAAAGCTTCCCACAATCAATCTCTATTGCGCTCTTGTTTATCCTTTGAAATCAAGTCTTTTGATCATCTATAAGGATCCACAAAGATTCCACCATTTAATCTCTATTGTGCTCTTGTTTATCCTTTGAAAGTAAGTCTTTTGATCATCTAAAAGAATCCACAAAGCTTCCAATAATCAACCACTATTGAGCACTTGTTTATCCTTTGTAAACAAGTCTTTTGAACCTCTAAAAGGATCCTCAAAGCTTCCAACAATCAATCTCTATTGAGCTCTTGTTTATCCTTTAAAAACAAGTCTTTTGATCCTCTAAAAGGATCCACAAAGCATCCAACAATCAATCTATATTGAGCTCTTGTTTATCATTTGTAATAAAGACTTTTGATCCTCTAAAAGGATCCACAAAGCTTCCAACAATAAATCTCTATTGAGGACTTGTTTATCCTTTAAAAACAAGTCTTTTGGTCATCTAAAAGGATCGTCAAAGCTTCCCACAATCAATCTCTATTGCGCTCTTGTTTATCCTTTGAAATCAAGTCTTTTGATCATCTATAAGGATCCACAAAGATTCCAACATTCAATCTCTATTGTGCTCTTGTTTATCCTTTGAAAGTAAGTCTTTTGATCATCTAAAAGAATCCACAAAGCTTCCAATAATCAACCACTATTGAGCACTTGTTTATCCTTTGTAAACAAGTCTTTTGAACCTCTAAAAGGATCCTCAAAGCTTCCAACAATCAATCTCTATTGAGCTCTTGTTTATCCTTTAAAAACAAGTCTTTTGATCCTCTAAAAGGATCCACAAAGCATCCAACAATCAATCTATATTGAGCTCTTGTTTATCATTTGTAATAAAGACTTTTGATCCTCTAAAAGGATCCACAAAGCTTCCAACAATAAATCTCTATTGAGGACTTGTTTATCCTTTAAAAACAAGTCTTTTGGTCATCTAAAAGGATCGTCAAAGCTTCCCACAATCAATCTCTATTGCGCTCTTGTTTATCCTTTGAAATCAAGTCTTTTGATCATCTATAAGGATCCACAAAGATTCCAACATTCAATCTCTATTGTGCTCTTGTTTATCCTTTGAAAGTAAGTCTTTTGATCATCTAAAAGAATCCACAAAGCTTCCAATAATCAACCACTATTGAGCACTTGTTTATCCTTTGTAAACAAGTCTTTTGAACCTCTAAAAGGATCCTCAAAGCTTCCAACAATCAATCTCTATTGAGCTCTTGTTTATCCTTTAAAAACAAGTCTTTTGATCCTCTAAAAGGATCCACAAAGCATCCAACAATCAATCTATATTGAGCTCTTGTTTATCATTTGTAATAAAGACTTTTGATCCTCTAAAAGGATCCACAAAGCTTCCAACAATAAATCTCTATTGAGGACTTGTTTATCCTTTAAAAACAAGTCTTTTGGTCATCTAAAAGGATCGTCAAAGCTTCCACAATCAATCTCTATTGCGCTCTTGTTTATCCTTTGAAATCAAGTCTTTTGATCATCTATAAGGATCCACAAAGATTCCAACATTCAATCTCTATTGTGCTCTTGTTTATCCTTTGAAAGTAAGTCTTTTGATCATCTAAAAGAATCCACAAAGCTTCCAATAATCAACCACTATTGAGCACTTGTTTATCCTTTGTAAACAAGTCTTTTGAACCTCTAAAAGGATCCTCAAAGCTTCCAACAATCAATCTCTATTGAGCTCTTGTTTATCCTTTAAAACAAGTCTTTTGATCCTCTAAAAGGATCCACAAAGCATCCAACAATCAATCTATATTGAGCTCTTGTTTATCATTTGTAATAAAGACTTTTGATCCTCTAAAAGGATCCACAAAGCTTCCAACAATAAATCTCTATTGAGGACTTGTTTATCCTTTAAAAACAAGTCTTTTGGTCATCTAAAAGGATCGTCAAAGCTTCCCACAATCAATCTCTATTGCGCTCTTGTTTATCCTTTGAAATCAAGTCTTTTGATCATCTATAAGGATCCACAAAGATTCCAACATTCAATCTCTATTGTGCTCTTGTTTATCCTTTGAAAGTAAGTCTTTTGATCATCTAAAAGAATCCACAAAGCTTCCAATAATCAACCACTATTGAGCACTTGTTTATCCTTTGTAAACAAGTCTTTTGAACCTCTAAAAGGATCCTCAAAGCTTCCAACAATCAATCTCTATTGAGCTCTTGTTTATCCTTTAAAAACAAGTCTTTTGATCCTCTAAAAGGATCCACAAAGCATCCAACAATCAATCTATATTGAGCTCTTGTTTATCATTTGTAATAAAGACTTTTGATCCTCTAAAAGGATCCACAAAGCTTCCAACAATAAATCTCTATTGAGGACTTGTTTATCCTTTAAAAACAAGTCTTTTGATCATCTAAAAGGATCGTCAAAGCTTCCCACAATCAATCTCTATTGCGCTCTTGTTTATCCTTTGAAATCAAGTCTTTTGATCATCTATAAGGATCCACAAAGATTCCAACATTCAATCTCTATTGTGCTCTTGTTTATCCTTTGAAAGTAAGTCTTTTGATCATCTAAAAGAATCCACAAAGCTTCCAATAATCAACCACTATTGAGCACTTGTTTATCCTTTGTAAACAAGTCTTTTGAACCTCTAAAAGGATCCTCAAAGCTTCCAACAATCAATCTCTATTGAGCTCTTGTTTATCCTTTAAAAACAAGTCTTTTGATCCTCTAAAAGGATCCACAAAGCATCCAACAATCAATCTATATTGAGCTCTTGTTTATCATTTGTAATAAAGACTTTTGATCCTCTAAAAGGATCCACAAAGCTTCCAACAATAAATCTCTATTGAGGACTTGTTTATCCTTTGAAAGCAAGTCTTTTGATCATCTAAAAGGATCCACAAAGATTCCAACATTCAATCTCTATTGTGCTCTTGTTTATCCTTTGAAAGTAAGTCTTTTGATCATCTAAAAGAATCCACAAAGCTTCCAATAATCAATCACTATTGAGCACTTGTTTATCCTTTGAAACAAGTCTTTTGAACCTCTAAAAGGATCCTCAAAGCTTCCAACAATCAATCTCTATTGAGCTCTTGTTTATCCTTTAAAAACAAGTCTTTTGATCCTCTAAAAGGATCCACAAAGCATCCAACAATCAATCTATATTGAGCTCTTGTTTATCATTTGTAATAAAGACTTTTGATCCTCTAAAAGGATCCACAAAGCTTCCAACAATAATCTCTATTGAGGACTTGTTTATCCTTTAAAACAAGTCTTTTGATCATCTAAAAGGATCCACAAAGCTTCCCACAATCAATCTCTATTGCGCTCTTGTTTATCCTTTGAAATCAAGTCTTTTGATCATCTATAAGGATCCACAAAGATTCCAACATTCAATCTCTATTGTGCTCTTGTTTATCCTTTGAAAGTAAGTCTTTTGATCATCTAAAAGAATCCACAAAGCTTCCAATAATCAACCACTATTGAGCACTTGTTTATCCTTTGTAAACAAGTCTTTTGAACCTCTAAAAGGATCCTCAAAGCTTCCAACAATCAATCTCTATTGAGCTCTTGTTTATCCTTTAAAAACAAGTCTTTTGATCCTCTAAAAGGATCCACAAAGCATCCAACAATCAATCTATATTGAGCTCTTGTTTATCATTTGTAATAAAGACTTTTGATCCTCTAAAAGGATCCACAAAGCTTCCAACAATAAATCTCTATTGAGGACTTGTTTATCCTTTAAAAACAAGTCTTTTGATCATCTAAAAGGATCGTCAAAGCTTCCCACAATCAATCTCTATTGCGCTCTTGTTTATCCTTTGAAATCAAGTCTTTTGATCATCTATAAGGATCCACAAAGATTCCAACATTCAATCTCTATTGTGCTCTTGTTTATCCTTTGAAAGTAAGTCTTTTGATCATCTAAAAGAATCCACAAAGCTTCCAATAATCAACCACTATTGAGCACTTGTTTATCCTTTGTAAACAAGTCTTTTGAACCTCTAAAAGGATCCTCAAAGCTTCCAACAATCAATCTCTATTGAGCTCTTGTTTATCCTTTAAAAACAAGTCTTTTGATCCTCTAAAAGGATCCACAAAGCATCCAACAATCAATCTATATTGAGCTCTTGTTTATCATTTGTAATAAAGACTTTTGATCCTCTAAAAGGATCCACAAAGCTTCCAACAATAAATATCTATTGAGGACTTGTTTATCCTTTAAAAACAAGTCTTTTGGTCATCTAAAAGGATCGTCAAAGCTTCCCACATTCAATCTCTATTGCGCTCTTGTTTATCCTTTGAAATCAAGTCTTTTGATCATCTATAAGGATCCACAAAGATTCCAACATTCAATCTCTATTGTGCTCTTGTTTATCCTTTGAAAGTAAGTCTTTTGATCATCTAAAAGAATCCACAAAGCTTCCAATAATCAAGCACTATTGAGCACTTGTTTATCCTTCGTAAACAAGTCTTTTGAACCTCTAAAAGGATCCTCAAAGCTTCCAACAATCAATCCTTATTGAGCTCTTGTTTATCCTTTAAAAACAAGTCTTTTGATCCTCTAAAAGGATCCACAAATCATCCAACAATCAATCTATATTGAGCTCTTGTTTATCATTTGTAATAAAGACTTTTGATCCTCTAAAAGGATCCACAAAGCTTCCAACAATAAATCTCTATTGAGGACTTGTTTATCCTTTAAAAACAAGTCTTTTGGTCATCTAAAATGATTGTCAAAGCTTCCCACAATCAATCTCTATTGCGCTCTTGTTTATCCTTTGAAAGCAAGTCTTTTGATCATCTATAAGGATCCACAAAGATTCCAACATTCAATCTCTATTGTGCTCTTGTTTATCCTTTGAAAGTAAGTCTTTTGATCATCTAAAAGAATCCACAAAGCTTCCAATAATCAACCACTATTGAGCACTTGTTTATCCTTTGTAAACAAGTCTTTTGAACCTCTAAAAGGATCCTCAAAGCTTCCAACAATCAATCTCTATTGAGCTCTTGTTTATCCTTTAAAAACAAGTCTTTTGATCCTCTAAAAGGATCCACAAAGCATCCAACAATCAATCTATATTGAGCTCTTGTTTATCATTTGTAATAAAGACTTTTGATCCTCTAAAAGGATCCACAAAGCTTCCAACAATAAATCTCTATTGAGGACTTGTTTATCCTTTAAAACAAGTCTTTTGATCCTCTAAAAGGATCCACAAAGCTTCCACATTCAATCTCTATTGCGCTCTTGTTTATCCTTTGAAATCAAGTCTTTCGATCATCTATAAAGATCCACAAAGATTCCAACATTCAATATCTATTGTGCTCTTGTTTATCCTTTGAAAGTAAGTCTTTTGATCATCTAAAAGAATCCACAAAGCTTCCAATAATCAACCACTATTGAGCACTTGTTTATCCTTCGTAAACAAGTCTTTTGAACCTCTAAAAGGATCCTCAAAGCTTCCAACAATCAATCTCTATTGAGCTCTTGTTTATCCTTTAAAAACAAGTCTTTTGATCCTCTAAAAGGATCCACAAATCATCCAACAATCAATCTATATTGAGCTCTTGTTTATCATTTGTAATAAAGACTTTTGATCCTCTAAAAGGATCCACAAAGCTTCCAACAATAAATCTCTATTGAGGACTTGTTTATCCTTTAAAAACAAGTCTTTTGGTCATCTAAAAGGATTGTCAAAGCTTCCACAATCAATCTCTATTGCGCTCTTGTTTATCCTTTGAAATCAAGTCTTTTGATCATCTATAAGGATCCACAAAGATTCCAACATTCAATCTCTATTGTGCTCTTGTTTATCCTTTGAAAACAAGTCTTTTGATCATCTAAAGGAATCCACAAAGCTTCCAACAATCAACCACTATTGAGCACTTGTTTATCCTTTGTAAACAAGTCTTTTGAACCTCTAAAAGGATCCTCAAAGCTTCCAACAATCAATCTCTATTGAGCTCTTGTTTATCCTTTAAAAACAAGTCTTTTGATCCTCTAAAAGGATCCACAAAGCTTCCAACAATCAATCTCTATTGAGGACTTGTTTATCCTTTAAAACAAGTCTTTTGATCATCTAAAAGGATCCACAAAGCTTCCACAATCAATCTCTATTGCGCTCTTGTTTATCCTTTGAAATCAAGTCTTTTGATCATCTATAAGGATCCACAAAGATTCCAACATTCAATCTCTATTGTGCTCTTGTTTATCCTTTGAAAACAAGTCTTTTGATCATCTAAAAGAATCCACAAAGCTTCCAATAATCAACCACTATCGAGCACTTGTTTATCCTTTGTAAACAAGTATTTTGAACATCTAAAAGGATCCTCAAAGCTTCCAACAATCAATTTCTATTGAGCTCTTGTTTATCCTTTAAAAATAAGTCTTTTGATCCTCTAAAAGGATCCACAAAGCATCCAACAATCAATCTATATTGAGGTCTTGTTTATCATTTGTAATAAAGACTTTTGATCCTCTAAAAGGATCCACAAAGCTTCCAACAATAAATCTCTATTGAGGACTTGTTTATCCTTTAAAAACAAGTCTTTTGATCATCTAAAAGGATCGTCAAAGCTTCCCACAATCAATCTCTATTGCGCTCTTGTTTATCCTTTGAAATCAAGTCTTTTGATCATCTATAAGGATCCACAAAGATTCCAACATTCAATCTCTATTGTGCTCTTGTTTATCCTTTGAAAACAAGTCTTTTGATCATCTAAAAGAATCCACAAAGCTTCCAACAATCAACCACTATTGAGCACTTGTTTATCCTTTGTAAACAAGTCTTTTGAACCTCTAAAAGGATCCTCAAAGCTTCCAACAATCAATCTCTATTGAGCTCTTGTTTATCCTTTAAAAACAAGTCTTTTGATCCTCTAAAAGGATCCACAAAGCATCCAACAATCAATCTATATTGAGCTCTTGTTTATCATTTGTAATAAAGACTTTTGATCCTCTAAAAGGATCCACAAAGCTTCCAACAATAAATCTCTATTGAGGACTTGTTTATCCTTTAAAAACAAGTCTTTTGATCATCTAAAAGGATCGTCAAAGCTTCCCACAATCAATCTCTATTGCGCTCTTGTTTATCCTTTGAAATCAAGTCTTTTGATCATCTATAAGGATCCACAAAGATTCCAACATTCAATCTCTATTGTGCTCTTGTTTATCCTTTGAAAGTAAGTCTTTTGATCATCTAAAAGAATCCACAAAGCTTCCAATAATCAACCACTATTGAGCACTTGTTTATCCTTTGTAAACAAGTCTTTTGAACCTCTAAAAGGATCCTCAAAGCTTCCAACAATCAATCTCTATTGAGCTCTTGTTTATCCTTTAAAAACAAGTCTTTTGATCCTCTAAAAGGATCCACAAAGCATCCAACAATCAATCTATATTGAGCTCTTGTTTATCATTTGTAATAAAGACTTTTGATCCTCTAAAAGGATCCACAAAGCTTCCAACAATAAATCTCTATTGAGGACTTGTTTATCCTTTAAAAACAAGTCTTTTGGTCATCTAAAAGGATCGTCAAAGCTTCCCACAATCAATCTCTATTGCGCTCTTGTTTATCCTTTGAAATCAAGTCTTTTGATCATCTATAAGGATCCACAAAGATTCCAACATTCAATCTCTATTGTGCTCTTGTTTATCCTTTGAAAGTAAGTCTTTTGATCATCTAAAAGAATCCACAAAGCTTCCAATAATCAACCACTATTGAGCACTTGTTTATCCTTTGTAAACAAGTCTTTTGAACCTCTAAAAGGATCCTCAAAGCTTCCAACAATCAATCTCTATTGAGCTCTTGTTTATCCTTTAAAAACAAGTCTTTTGATCCTCTAAAAGGATCCACAAAGCATCCAACAATCAATCTATATTGAGCTCTTGTTTATCATTTGTAATAAAGACTTTTGATCCTCTAAAAGGATCCACAAAGCTTCCAACAATAAATCTCTATTGAGGACTTGTTTATCCTTTAAAAACAAGTCTTTTGGTCATCTAAAAGGATCGTCAAAGCTTCCCACAATCAATCTCTATTGCGCTCTTGTTTATCCTTTGAAATCAAGTCTTTTGATCATCTATAAGGATCCACAAAGATTCCAACATTCAATCTCTATTGTGCTCTTGTTTATCCTTTGAAAGTAAGTCTTTTGATCATCTAAAAGAATCCACAAAGCTTCCAATAATCAACCACTATTGAGCACTTGTTTATCCTTTGTAAACAAGTCTTTTGAACCTCTAAAAGGATCCTCAAAGCTTCCAACAATCAATCTCTATTGAGCTCTTGTTTATCCTTTAAAAACAAGTCTTTTGATCCTCTAAAAGGATCCACAAAGCATCCAACAATCAATCTATATTGAGCTCTTGTTTATCATTTGTAATAAAGACTTTTGATCCTCTAAAAGGATCCACAAAGCTTCCAACAATAAATCTCTATTGAGGACTTGTTTATCCTTTAAAAACAAGTCTTTTGATCATCTAAAAGGATCGTCAAAGCTTCCACAATCAATCTCTATTGCGCTCTTGTTTATCCTTTGAAATCAAGTCTTTTGATCATCTATAAGGATCCACAAAGATTCCAACATTCAATCTCTATTGTGCTCTTGTTTATCCTTTGAAAGTAAGTCTTTTGATCATCTAAAAGAATCCACAAAGCTTCCAATAATCAACCACTATTGAGCACTTGTTTATCCTTTGTAAACAAGTCTTTTGAACCTCTAAAAGGATCCTCAAAGCTTCCAACAATCAATCTCTATTGAGCTCTTGTTTATCCTTTAAAAACAAGTCTTTTGATCCTCTAAAAGGATCCACAAAGCATCCAACAATCAATCTATATTGAGCTCTTGTTTATCATTTGTAATAAAGACTTTTGATCCTCTAAAAGGATCCACAAAGCTTCCAACAATAAATCTCTATTGAGGACTTGTTTATCCTTTAAAAACAAGTCTTTTGATCATCTAAAAGGATCGCCAAAGCTTCCCACAATCAATCTCTATTGCGCTCTTGTTTATCCTTTGAAAGCAAGTCTTTTGATCATCTATAAGGATCCACAAAGATTCCAACATTCAATCTCTATTGTGCTCTTGTTTATCCTTTGAAAGTAAGTCTTTTGATCATCTAAAAGAATCCACAAAGCTTCCAATAATCAACCACTATTGAGCACTTGTTTATCCTTTGTAAACAAGTCTTTTGAACCTCTAAAAGGATCCTCAAAGCTTCCAACAATCAATCTCTATTGAGCTCTTGTTTATCCTTTAAAATAAGTCTTTTGATCCTCTAAAAGGATCCACAAAGCTTCCAACAATCAATCTATATTGAGCTCTTGTTTATCCTTTAAAAAAAGTCTTTTGATCATCTAAAAGGATCCAAAGCTTCCCACAATCAATCTCTATTGCGCTCTTGTTTATCCTTTGAAATCAAGTCTTTTGATCATCTATAAGGATCCACAAAGATTCCAACATTCAATCTCTATTGTGCTCTTGTTTATCCTTTGAAAGTAAGTCTTTTGATCATCTAAAAGAATCCACAAAGCTTCCAATAATCAACCACTATTGAGCACTTGTTTATCCTTTGTAAACAAGTCTTTTGAACCTCTAAAAGGATCCTCAAAGCTTCCAACAATCAATCTCTATTGAGCTCTTGTTTATCCTTTAAAAACAAGTCTTTTGATCCTCTAAAAGGATCCACAAAGCATCCAACAATCAATCTATATTGAGCTCTTGTTTATCATTTGTAATAAAGACTTTTGATCCTCTAAAAGGATCCACAAAGCTTCCAACAATAAATCTCTATTGAGGACTTGTTTATCCTTTAAAAACAAGTCTTTTGGTCATCTAAAAGGATCGTCAAAGCTTCCCACAATCAATCTCTATTGCGCTCTTGTTTATCCTTTGAAATCAAGTCTTTTGATCATCTATAAGGATCCACAAAGATTCCAACATTCAATCTCTATTGTGCTCTTGTTTATCCTTTGAAAGTAAGTCTTTTGATCATCTAAAAGAATCCACAAAGCTTCCAATAATCAACCACTATTGAGCACTTGTTTATCCTTTGTAAACAAGTCTTTTGAACCTCTAAAAGGATCCTCAAAGCTTCCAACAATCAATCTCTATTGAGCTCTTGTTTATCCTTTAAAAACAAGTCTTTTGATCCTCTAAAAGGATCCACAAAGCATCCAACAATCAATCTATATTGAGCTCTTGTTTATCATTTGTAATAAAGACTTTTGATCCTCTAAAAGGATCCACAAAGCTTCCAACAATAAATCTCTATTGAGGACTTGTTTATCCTTTAAAAACAAGTCTTTTGGTCATCTAAAAGGATCGTCAAAGCTTCCCACAATCAATCTCTATTGCGCTCTTGTTTATCCTTTGAAATCAAGTCTTTTGATCATCTATAAGGATCCACAAAGATTCCAACATTCAATCTCTATTGTGCTCTTGTTTATCCTTTGAAAGTAAGTCTTTTGATCATCTAAAAGAATCCACAAAGCTTCCAATAATCAACCACTATTGAGCACTTGTTTATCCTTTGTAAACAAGTCTTTTGAACCTCTAAAAGGATCCTCAAAGCTTCCAACAATCAATCTCTATTGAGCTCTTGTTTATCCTTTAAAAACAAGTCTTTTGATCCTCTAAAAGGATCCACAAAGCATCCAACAATCAATCTATATTGAGCTCTTGTTTATCATTTGTAATAAAGACTTTTGATCCTCTAAAAGGATCCACAAAGCTTCCAACAATAAATCTCTATTGAGGACTTGTTTATCCTTTAAAAACAAGTCTTTTGATCATCTAAAAGGATCGTCAAAGCTTCCCACAATCAATCTCTATTGCGCTCTTGTTTATCCTTTGAAATCAAGTCTTTTGATCATCTATAAGGATCCACAAAGATTCCAACATTCAATCTCTATTGTGCTCTTGTTTATCCTTTGAAAGTAAGTCTTTTGATCATCTAAAAGAATCCACAAAGCTTCCAATAATCAACCACTATTGAGCACTTGTTTATCCTTTGTAAACAAGTCTTTTGAACCTCTAAAAGGATCCTCAAAGCTTCCAACAATCAATCTCTATTGAGCTCTTGTTTATCCTTTAAAAACAAGTCTTTTGATCCTCTAAAAGGATCCACAAAGCATCCAACAATCAATCTATATTGAGCTCTTGTTTATCATTTGTAATAAAGACTTTTGATCCTCTAAAAGGATCCACAAAGCTTCCAACAATAAATCTCTATTGAGGACTTGTTTATCCTTTAAAAACAAGTCTTTTGATCATCTAAAAGGATCACAAAGCTTCCCACAATCAATCTCTATTGTGCTCTTGTTTATCCTTTGAAATCAAGTCTTTTGATCATCTATAAGGATCCACAAAGATTCCAACATTCAATCTCTATTGTGCTCTTGTTTATCCTTTGAAAGTAAGTCTTTTGATCATCTAAAAGAATCCACAAAGCTTCCAATAATCAACCACTATTGAGCACTTGTTTATCCTTCGTAAACAAGTCTTTTGAACCTCTAAAAGGATCCTCAAAGCTTCCAACAATCAATCTCTATTGAGCTCTTGTTTATCCTTTAAAAACAAGTCTTTTGATCCTCTAAAAGGATCCACAAAGCATCCAACAATCAATCTATATTGAGCTCTTGTTTATCATTTGTAATAAAGACTTTTGATCCTCTAAAAGGATCCACAAAGCTTCCAACAATAAATCTCTATTGAGGACTTGTTTATCCTTTAAAAACAAGTCTTTTGATCATCTAAAAGGATCGTCAAAGCTTCCACAATCAATCTCTATTGCGCTCTTGTTTATCCTTTGAAATCAAGTCTTTTGATCATCTATAAGGATCCACAAAGATTCCAACATTCAATCTCTATTGTGCTCTTGTTTATCCTTTGAAAGTAAGTCTTTTGATCATCTAAAAGAATCCACAAAGCTTCCAATAATCAACCACTATTGAGCACTTGTTTATCCTTTGTAAACAAGTCTTTTGAACCTCTAAAAGGATCCTCAAAGCTTCCAACAATCAATCTCTATTGAGCTCTTGTTTATCCTTTAAAAACAAGTCTTTTGATCCTCTAAAAGGATCCACAAAGCATCCAACAATCAATCTATATTGAGCTCTTGTTTATCATTTGTAATAAAGACTTTTGATCCTCTAAAAGGATCCACAAAGCTTCCAACAATAAATCTCTATTGAGGACTTGTTTATCCTTTAAAAACAAGTCTTTTGGTCATCTAAAAGGATCGTCAAAGCTTCCCACAATCAATCTCTATTGCGCTCTTGTTTATCCTTTGAAATCAAGTCTTTTGATCATCTATAAGGATCCACAAAGATTCCAACATTCAATCTCTATTGTGCTCTTGTTTATCCTTTGAAAGTAAGTCTTTGATCATGCTAAAAGAATCACAAAGCTTCCTTTCAATCAACCACTAATGAGCAACTTGTTTCCCCTTTGTAACAAGTATTTTGAACCTCTAAAAGATAGTATTGCTAATGCTTGTATAATTAGGAGTAGTTTTCTTTTCCTTTAAGGTTAGGATGCATTGTAAAACAACTATAAATAGGGATAGATCTAAGTTGTAAAAATTCAGATTATTGTTATATAATTCTCAAGGAGAAATTTCAAAGAACAAGGTTGTTCTTATTTTTGTCTATTATTTCCTTAGGTCTAGGAGGTAATATTCAAAAGGATTCTTTACGATAGGTGAGTGAAGCCTATCCGGTGAATCCAAGCGAGGTCTTTACGTTAGGAGAGTGAATCCTAACCGGTGACTCGTGTTCTATCTTCTATTTTCGCTGCAACTTTGATCATTGTTTCATCAACTTCATCCATAATTTCGTAGACGACAAATCCGGCGTTTGTTACGCATCAAATTTGGTATCAAAGCTTAGGTCTTTTACAAATTCCAACTTTGTAAACGATCATGGCGGAAGAAGCGGATGCCCACGTGGAATTACCTTGGAACAAGCTGCAAATTTACTGAAGAGATCGTGAGATGCAAGAACTACGTACACCGAATGGATCGCGTGTTGCACTTGCTAGAGAGACCACAAGGTCATGTGGAGGTTGAAGAATCCAATTCGGATGAGGAGGAAGTAAGGAAGTAAGGCGCCCAAGGCCTAGACAACAACAAGTACAAGGAGGACGACGATCGAGGCTTGAAGCTCGACATTCCCGATTTTGATGGTGCTATGGATCCGAAGGATATTTGGATTGGGTTCAAGAGCGGAGCGGATTTTTGAATACAAGGAGTATAGTGACCACAAGAAATTCAAGGTGGCTATCCTCAAGCTTACAAGGTACGCTTCTATATGGTATGAAAATCTAAAATCTCAACGGCGTGAAGGAAAGTCAAAATTGAGTCTTGGGATAAGTTTAAGAAATATCTTGACCGAAGGTTCTTACCTAGCACTTATCGACAAGATAATTTTACAAAACTTATTCAATTGAAACAAGGAGATTCTTCAAGAGCTCAATACATTGAAGAATTCGAGAGGTTATCAATTGTATGCGACATGCAAGAATATGTGGAGCAAAAGATTGCTAGATTTATGGGAGGTCTTGACTCGAGATAAATATGGTGGAATTACAACCGTGCTTTACTTTCGATGAAGTCTGCAAGGCCTCGATAAAGTGTGAAAGACAATTGAAGAGGAAAATGAGGGTTAACAAAGCTGCGAGTTCGAGGGGGTTTTCTAGTGACGAAGAGGGTTCGGTCAATCCTATACCGAGTGAGCAAGTAGAGGAAACCAACAAAGTTACCCTTAATGACAAGGTCGAAGGAAAGGAACCAATGAGGAACAAGGACACCATCAAATGCTTCAAATGTCAAGGATATGGGCATTATCAATCGGAGTGTCCTAATAAAAGGGTGTTGACCTTGCATGAAATTCGAGACATAGAAAATAATCTTTCGGTTCAAGAACAAAAGAGTGAGTCCGAAAAGGAAGAAGAAGAAGTGGAAGAATTTGATTCCGAAGACGTCAAGGGGGAAACACTAGTCTTGACGAGGTCTCTACATGCAAAACCCATGACCGTGGAGGAAGAACAAAGAGAGCAGATTTTTCATGCTAAGTGTCTTGTACAAGGGAAGGTGTGCGACTTAGTAGTGGGGAAGTTGTGCAAACGCCGTCTCCACCATACTCATTGACAAGTTGAAGGTCCCCATTACGAACCACTCACGTCCCTACAAATTACATTGGTTCGATGATGACTCCATAGTTAAAGTAAGTCGTCAAGCTCTAATTTCTTTTTCCATGGGTAATTATAAAACGAGATTCCGTGTGATGTTGTACCAATGGATGTTTGCCATATATTGTTGGGACGTCCATGGCAATTTGATCGGTTTGTGACTCATGATGGGAGGGAGAATGCGTATGTTGTCAAGAAAGATAGCAAGAAGTTTAAGTTGAAACCCTTACCACCCTCAGAAATCACAACCTTTAAGAAATCTTCACAAAGGGCAAGCCTATTTGCTAGTGAAAGTGAAGTTGAACAATTCGTCAAGAACGATCAAGTAATACCTCAAGGAATCGAAGGACAAGGAAAGGAGGTGATCGAAGAGAAGGAAATCCAAGAAGAGAGAGTTGAGAAGGATCAATATGAAAAGGAGGAAGAGGAGATGGAGCTCAAGACGGTTCGAGAAGAATTGAAATCGTTACATACGCACGAGGATCCGCTTGACTTCAATGTTCCTACGCGGTTTGCATCATGGTTCCTTACTCGACTTATCGACAAACACTTTTTGCAACTCAATGGGCGGATTGATGAGCCTCGCTTCAAGGGCAAATCACCGAGTTGTTCGTAAGGTTCGAGGACGAATCCTTTCAAGGGAAGGGAGTGATATGACCCTAAGGCCAAAGATTTACTTTGCACAAGTGAAGAGGATTATTAGTCGAGCTTGGAGGCCATGGGATGGGTTTGGTCTCAACAAAATGTATTTGAAGAATTGAGGACAATTCTTTTCAAAGAAGGGGAGTATGATGCGAAGCATCGAGGGAATTCGTGAACAAAAGCCGTAGCATCAATGCATGTGGGAAAACAAATTTGCTTGGCTATTTGAAGCTTTGGTGATGCTAATTGGGAAGGAATATCTGCTTGGGAGGCTTTTGGAAGTCACGTGCATGACAAAGAAGGACAAAAACACATTCTCGAGTAAGAGCGATCGCCCAGTTTTGAAGAGAGCGATCGCCTTGAAACCAGCTTTGGATCAGAGCTCCGCCACAAAGCTTATCGCTGGATGCATGATCGCCTGTGACTGAATGGGCGAACTTGGCTTTCCGTTGTTGTTTTGATTCCTAGATTGTATAGGTTTGATTTTCTATTCCTAGGAAAGATAGTATTGCTAATGCTTGTATAATTAGGAGTAGTTTTCTTTTCCTTTTAAGGTTAGGATGCATTGTAAAACAACTATAAATAGGGATAGATCTAAGTTGTAAAAATTCAGATTATTGTTATATAATTCTCAAGGAGAAATTTCAAAGAACAAGGTTGTTCTTATTTTTTGTCTATTATTTCCTTAGGTCTAGGAGGTAATATTCAAAAGGATTCTTTACGATAGGTGAGTGAAGCCTATCCGGTGAATCCAAGCGAGGTCTTTACGTTAGGAGAGTGAATCCTAACCGGTGACTCGTGTTCTATCTTCTATTTTCGCTGCAACTTTGATCATTGTTTCATCAACTTCATCCATAATTTCGTCGACGACAAATCCGGCGTTTGTTACGCATCAAAGTAAGTCTTTTGATCATCTAAAAGAATCCACAAAGCTTCCAATAATCAACCACTATTGAGCACTTGTTTATCCTTCGTAAACAAGTCTTTTGAACCTCTAAAAGGATCCTCAACGCTTCCAACAATCAATCTCTATTGAGCTCTTGTTTATCCTTTAAAAACAAGTCTTTTGATCCTCTAAAAGGATCCACAAAGCATCAAACAATCAATCTATATTGAGCTCTTGTTTATCATTTGTAATAAAGACTTTTGATCCTCTAAAAGGATCCACAAAGCTTCCAACAATAAATCTCTATTGAGGACTTGTTTATCCTTTAAAAACAAGTCTTTTGGTCATCTAAAAGGATCGTCCAAGCTTCCCACAATCAATCTCTATTGCGCTCTTGTTTATCCTTTGAAATCAAGTCTTTTGATCATCTATAAGGATCCACAAAGATTCCAACATTTAATCTCTATTGTGCTCTTGTTTATCCTTTGAAAGTAAGTCTTTTGATCATCTAAAAGAATCCACAAAGCTTCCAATAATCAACCACTATTGAGCACTTGTTTATCCTTCGTAAACAAGTCTTTTGAACCTCTAAAAGGATCCTCAACGCTTCCAACAATCAATCTCTATTGAGCTCTTGTTTATCCTTTAAAAACAAGTCTTTTGATCCTCTAAAAGGATCCACAAAGCATCCAACAATCAATCTATATTGAGCTCTTGTTTATCATTTGTAATAAAGACTTTTGATCCTCTAAAAGGATCCACAAAGCTTCCAACAATAAATCTCTATTGAGGACTTGTTTATCCTTTAAAAACAAGTCTTTTGGTCATCTAAAAGGATCGCAAAGCTTCCCACAATCAATCTCTATTGCGCTCTTGTTTATCCTTTGAAATCAAGTCTTTTGATCATCTATAAGGATCCACAAAGATTCCAACATTCAATCTCTATTGTGCTCTTGTTTATCCTTTGAAAGTAAGTCTTTTGATCATCTAAAAGAATCCACAAAGCTTCCAATAATCAATCACTATTGAGCACTTGTTTATCCTTCAAACAAGTCTTTTGAACCTCTAAAAGGATCCTCAAAGCTTCCAACAATCAATCTCTATTGAGCTCTTGTTTATCCTTAAAAATAAGTCTTTTGATCCTATAAAAGGATCCACAAAGCATCCAACAATCAATCTATATTGAGCTCTTGTTTATCATTTGTAATAAAGACTTTTGATCCTCTAAAAGGATCCACAAAGCTTCCAACAATAAATCTCTATTGAGGACTTGTTTATCCTTTAAAAACAAGTCTTTTGGTCATCTAAAAGGATCGTCAAAGCTTCCCACAATCAATCTCTATTGCGCTCTTGTTTATCCTTTGAAATCAAGTCTTTTGATCATCTATAAGGATCCACAAAGATTCCAACATTCAATCTCTATTGTGCTCTTGTTTATCCTTTGAAAGTAAGTCTTTGATCATCTAAAAGAATCCACAAAGCTTCCAATAATCAACCACTATTGAGCACTTGTTTATCCTTCGTAAACAAGTCTTTTGAACCTATAAAAGGATCCTCAAAGCTTCCAACAATCAATCCTTATTGAGCTCTTGTTTATCCTTTAAAAACAAGTCTTTTGATCCTCTAAAAGGATCCACAAAGCATCCAACAATCAATCTATATTGAGCTCTTGTTTATCATTTGTAATAAAGACTTTTGATCCTCTAAAAGGATCCACAAAGCTTCCAACAATAAATCTCTATTGAGGACTTGTTTATCCTTTGAAAGCAAGTCTTTTGATCATCTAAAAGGATCCACAAAGATTCCAACATTCAATCTCTATTGTGCTCTTGTTTATCCTTCGTAAACAAGTCTTTTGAACCTCTAAAAGGATCCTCAACGCTTCCAACAATCAATCTCTATTGAGCTCTTGTTTATCCTTTGAAACAAGTCTTTTGAACCTCTAAAAGGATCCTCAAAGCTTCCAACAATCAATCTTATTGAGCTCTTGTTTATCCTTTAAAATAAGTCTTTTGATCCTCTAAAAGGATCCAACAATCAATCTATATTCAGCTCTTGTTTATCATTTGTAATAAAGACTTTTGATCCTCTAAAAGGATCCACAAAGCTTCCAACATTAAATCTCTATTGATGACTTGTTTATCCTTTGAAAGCAAGTCTTTTGATCATCTAAAAGGATCCACAAAGATTCCAACATTCAATCTCTATTGTGCTCTTGTTTATCCTTTGAAAGTAAGTCTTTTGATCATCTAAAAGAATCCACAAAGCTTCCAATAATCAACCACTATTGAGCACTTGTTTATCCTTTAAACAAGTCTTTTGAACCTCTAAAAGGATCCTCAAAGCTTCCAACAATCAATCTCTATTGAGCTCTTGTTTATCCTTTAAAAACAAGTCTTTTGATCCTCTAAAAGGATCCACAAAGCATCCAACAATCAATCTATATTGAGCTCTTGTTTATCATTTGTAATAAAGACTTTTGATCCTCTAAAAGGATCCACAAAGCTTCCAACAATAAATCTCTATTGAGGACTTGTTTATCCTTTAAAAACAAGTCTTTTGGTCATCTAAAAGGATCGTCAAAGCTTCCCACAATCAATCTCTATTGCGCTCTTGTTTATCCTTTGAAATCAAGTCTTTTGACCATCTATAAGGATCCACAAAGATTCCAACATTTAATCTCTATTGTGCTCTTGTTTATCCTTTGAAAGTAAGTCTTTTGATCATCTAAAAGAATCCACAAAGCTTCCAATAATCAACCACTATTGAGCACTTGTTTATCCTTCGTAAACAAGTCTTTTGAACCTCTAAAAGGATCCTCAACGCTTCCAACAATCAATCTCTATTGAGCTCTTGTTTATCCTTTAAAAACAAGTCTTTTGATCCTCTAAAAGGATCCACAAAGCATCCAACAATCAATCTATATTGAGCTCTTGTTTATCATTTGTAATAAAGACTTTTGATCCTCTAAAAGGATCCACAAAGCTTCCAACAATAAATCTCTATTGAGGACTTGTTTATCCTTTGAAAGCAAGTCTTTTGATCATCTATAAGGATCCACAAAGATTCCAACATTCAATCTCTATTGTGCTCTTGTTTATCCTTTGAAAGTAAGTCTTTTGATCATCTAAAAGAATCCACAAAGCTTCCAATAATCAACCACTATTGAGCACTTGTTTATCCTTTGTAAACAAGTCTTTTGAATCTCTAAAAGGATCCTCAAAGCTTCCAACAATCAATCCTTATTGAGCTCTTGTTTATCCTTTAAAAACAAGTCTTTTGATCCTCTAAAAGGATCCACAAATCATCCAACAATCAATCTATATTGAGCTCTTGTTTATCATTTGTAATAAAGACTTTTGATCCTCTAAAAGGATCCACAAAGCTTCCAACAATAAATCTCTATTGAGGACTTGTTTATCCTTTAAAACAAGTCTTTTGATCATCTAAAAGGATCGTCAAAGCTTCCCACAATCAATCTCTATTGCGCTCTTGTTTATCCTTTGAAAGCAAGTCTTTTGATCATCTATAAGGATCCACAAAGATTCCAACATTCAATCTCTATTGCGCTCTTGTTTATCCTTTGAAATCAAGTCTTTTGATCATCTATAAGGATCCACAAAGATTCCAACATTCAATCTCTATTGTGCTCTTGTTTATCCTTTGAAAGTAAGTCTTTTGATCATCTAAAAGAATCCACAAAGCTTCCAATAATCAACCACTATTGAGCACTTGTTTATCCTTTGTAAACAAGTCTTTTGAACCTCTAAAAGGATCCTCAAAGCTTCCAACAATCAATCTCTATTGAGCTCTTGTTTATCCTTTAAAACAAGTCTTTTGATCCTCTAAAAGGATCCACAAAGCATCCAACAATCAATCTATATTGAGCTCTTGTTTATCATTTGTAATAAAGACTTTTGATCTTCTAAAAGGATCCACAAAGCTTCCAACAATAAATCTCTATTGAGGACTTGTTTATCCTTTGAAAGCAAGTCTTTTGATCATCTATAAGGATCCACAAAGATTCCAACATTCAATCTCTATTGTGCTCTTGTTTATCCTTTGAAAGTAAGTCTTTTGATCATCTAAAAGAATCCACAAAGCTTCCAATAATCAACCACTATTGAGCACTTGTTTATCCTTCGTAAACAAGTCTTTTGAACCTCTAAAAGGATCCTCAAAGCTTCCAACAATCAATCTCTATTGAGCTCTTGTTTATCCTTTAAAACAAGTCTTTTGATCCTCTAAAAGGATCCACAAAGCATCCAACAATCAATCTATATTGAGCTCTTGTTTATCATTTGTAATAAAGACTTTTGATCCTCTAAAAGGATCCACAAAGCTTCCAACAATAAATCTCTATTGAGGACTTGTTTATCCTTTAAAAACAAGTCTTTTGGTCATCTAAAAGGATCGTCAAAGCTTCCCACAATCAATCTCTATTGCGCTCTTGTTTATCCTTTGAAATCAAGTCTTTTGATCATCTATAAGGATCCACAAAGATTCCAACATTCAATCTCTATTGTGCTCTTGTTTATCCTTTGAAAGTAAGTCTTTTGATCATCTAAAAGAATCCACAAAGCTTCCAATAATCAACCACTATTGAGCACTTGTTTATCCTTTGTAAACAAGTCTTTTGAACCTCTAAAAGGATCCTCAAAGCTTCCAACAATCAATCTCTATTGAGCTCTTGTTTATCCTTTAAAAACAAGTCTTTTGATCCTCTAAAAGGATCCACAAAGCATCCAACAATCAATCTATATTGAGCTCTTGTTTATCATTTGTAATAAAGACTTTTGATCCTCTAAAAGGATCCACAAAGCTTCCAACAATAAATCTCTATTGATGACTTGTTTATCCTTTGAAAGCAAGTCTTTTGATCATCTAAAAGGATCCACAAAGATTCCAACATTCAATCTCTATTGTGCTCTTGTTTATCCTTTGAAAGTAAGTCTTTTGATCATCTAAAAGAATCCACAAAGCTTCCAATAATCAATCACTATTGAGCACTTGTTTATCCTTTGTAAACAAGTCTTTTGAACCTCTAAAAGGATCCTCAAAGCTTCCAACAATCAATCTCTATTGAGCTCTTGTTTATCCTTTAAAAACAAGTCTTTTGATCCTCTAAAAGGATCCACAAAGCATCCAACAATCAATCTATATTGAGCTCTTGTTTATCATTTGTAATAAAGACTTTTGATCCTCTAAAAGGATCCACAAAGCTTCCAACAATAAATCTCTATTGAGGACTTGTTTATCCTTTAAAACAAGTCTTTTGGTCATCTAAAAGGATCACAAAGCTTCCCACAATCAATCTCTATTGCGCTCTTGTTTATCCTTTGAAATCAAGTCTTTTGATCATCTATAAGGATCCACAAAGATTCCAACATTTAATCTCTATTGTGCTCTTGTTTATCCTTTGAAAGTAAGTCTTTTGATCATCTAAAAGAATCCACAAAGCTTCCAATAATCAACCACTATTGAGCACTTGTTTATCCTTTGTAAACAAGTCTTTTGAACCTCTAAAAGGATCCTCAAAGCTTCCAACAATCA
Source organism: Platycodon grandiflorus (assembly GCA_016624345.1). Lineage (NCBI taxonomy): Eukaryota > Viridiplantae > Streptophyta > Magnoliopsida > Asterales > Campanulaceae > Platycodon > Platycodon grandiflorus. Next base: position 80,123,461 of record CM028362.1, on the reverse strand, counting down.
ATCTCTATTGAGCTCTTGTTTATCCTTTAAAAACAAGTCTTTTGATCCTCTAAAAGGATCCACAAAGCATCCAACAATCAATCTATATTGAGCTCTTGTTTATCATTTGTAATAAAGACTTTTGATCCTCTAAAAGGATCCACAAAGCTTCCAACATTAAATCTCTATTGACGACTTGTTTATCCTTTGAAAGCAAGTCTTTTGATCATCTAAAAGAATCCACAAAGCTTCCAATAATCAACCACTATTGAGCACTTGTTTATCCTTCGTAAACAAGTCTTTTGAACCTCTAAAAGGATCCTCAACGCTTCCAACAATCAATCTCTATTGAGCTCTTGTTTATCCTTTAAAACAAGTCTTTTGATCCTCTAAAAGGATCCACAAAGCATCCAACAATCAATCTATATTGAGCTCTTGTTTATCATTTGTAATAAAGACTTTTGATCCTCTAAAAGGATCCACAAAGCTTCCAACAATAAATATCTATTGAGGACTTGTTTATCCTTTAAAAACAAGTCTTTTGGTCATCTAAAAGGATCGTCAAAGCTTCCAACAATCAATCTCTATTGCGCTCTTGTTTATCCTTTGAAAGCAAGTCTTTTGATCATCTATAAGGATCCACAAAGATTCCAACATTCAATCTCTATTGCGCTCTTGTTTATCCTTTGAAATCAAGTCTTTTGATCATCTATAAGGATCCACAAAGATTCCAACATTTAATCTCTATTGTGCTCTTGTTTATCCTTTGAAAGTAAGTCTTTTGATCATCTAAAAGAATCCACAAAGCTTCCAATAATCAACCACTATTGAGCACTTGTTTATCCTTCGAAACAAGTCTTTTGAACCTCTAAAAGGATCCTCAACGCTTCCAACAATCAATCTCTATTGAGCTCTTGTTTATCCTTTAAAAACAAGTCTTTTGATCCTCTAAAAGGATCCACAAAGCATCCAACAATCAATCTATATTGAGCTCTTGTTTATCATTTGTAATAAAGACTTTTGATCCTCTAAAAGGATCCACAAAGCTTCCAACAATAAATCTCTATTGAGGACTTGTTTATCCTTTGAAAGCAAGTCTTTTGATCATCTATAAGGATCCACAAAGATTCCAACATTCAATCTCTATTGTGCTCTTGTTTATCCTTTGAAAGTAAGTCTTTTGATCATCTAAAAGAATCCACAAAGCTTCCAATAATCAACCACTATTGAGCACTTGTTTATCCTTCGTAAACAAGTCTTTTGAACCTCTAAAAGGATCCTCAACGCTTCCTATAATCAATCTCTATTGAGCTCTTGTTTATCCTTTAAAAACAAGTCTTTTGATCCTCTAAAAGGATCCACAAAGCATCCAACAATCAATCTATATTGAGCTCTTGTTTATCATTTGTAATAAAGACTTTTGATCCTCTAAAAGGATCCACAAAGCTTCCAACAATAAATCTCTATTGAGGACTTGTTTATCCTTTAAAAACAAGTCTTTTGGTCATCTAAAAGGATCGTCAAAGCTTCCCACAATCAATCTCTATTGCTCTTGTTTATCCTTTGAAATCAAGTCTTTTGATCATCTATAAGGATCCACAAAGATTCCAACATTTAATCTCTATTGTGCTCTTGTTTATCCTTTGAAAGTAAGTCTTTTGATCATCTAAAAGAATCCACAAAGCTTCCAATAATCAACCACTATTGAGCACTTGTTTATCCTTCGTAAACAAGTCTTTTGAACCTCTAAAAGGATCCTCAACGCTTCCAACAATCAATCTCTATTGAGCTCTTGTTTATCCTTTAAAAACAAGTCTTTTGATCCTCTAAAAGGATCCACAAAACATCCAACAATCAATCTATATTGAGCTCTTGTTTATCATTTGTAATAAAGACTTTTGATCCTCTAAAAGGATCCACAAAGCTTCCAACATTAAATCTCTATTGACGACTTGTTTATCCTTTGAAAGCAAGTCTTTTGATCATCTAAAAGGATCCACAAAGATTCCAACATTCAATCTCTATTGTGCTCTTGTTTATCCTTTGAAAGTAAGTCTTTTGATCATCTAAAAGAATCCACAAAGCTTCCAATAATCAAGCACTATTGAGCACTTGTTTATCCTTCGAAAACAAGTCTTTTGAACCTCTAAAAGGATCCTCAAAGCTTCCAACAATCAATCTCTATTGAGCTCTTGTTTATCCATTAAAAACAAGTCTTTTGATCCTCTAAAAGGATCCACAAAGCATCCAACAATCAATCTATATTGAGCTCTTGTTTATCATTTGTAATAAAGACTTTTGATCCTCTAAAAGGATCCACAAAGCTTCCAACAATAAATATCTATTGAGGACTTGTTTATCCTTTAAAACAAGTCTTTTGGTCATCTAAAAGGATCGCAAAGCTTCCCACATTCAATCTCTATTGCGCTCTTGTTTATCCTTTGAAATCAAGTCTTTTGATCATCTATAAAGATCCACAAAGATTCCAACATTCAATATCTATTGTGCTCTTGTTTATCCTTTGAAAGTAAGTCTTTTGCTCATCTAAAAGAATCCACAAAGCTTCCAATAATCAAGCACTATTGAGCACTTGTTTATCCTTCGTAAACAAGTCTTTTGAACCTATAAAAGGATCCTCAAAGCTTCCAACAATCAATCCTTATTGAGCTCTTGTTTATCCTTTAAAAACAAGTCTTTTGATCCTCTAAAAGGATCCACAAATCATCCAACAATCAATCTATATTGAGCTCTTGTTTATCATTTGTAATAAAGACTTTTGATCCTCTAAAAGGATCCACAAAGCATCCAACAATCAATCTATATTGAGCTCTTGTTTATCATTTGTAATAAAGGCTTTTGATCCTCTAAAAGGATCCACAAAGCTTCCAACAATAAATCTCTATTGAGGACTTATTTATCCTTTAAAAACAAGTCTTTTGATCATCTAAAAGGATCCCAAAGCTTCCAACAATCAATCTCTATTGTGCTCTTGTTTATCCTTTGAAATAAGTCTTTTGATCATCTATAAGGATCCACAAAGATTCCAACATTCAATCTCTATTGTGCTCTTGTTTATCCTTTGAAAGTAAGTCTTTTGATCATCTAAAAGAATCCACAAAGCTTCCAATAATCAACCACTATTGAGCACTTGTTTATCCTTCGTAAACAAGTCTTTTGAACCTCTAAAAGGATCCTCAATGCTTCCAACAATCAATCTCTATTGAGCTCTTGTTTATCCTTTAAAAACAAGTCTTTTGATCCTCTAAAAGGATCCACAAAGCATCCAACAATCAATCTATATTGAGCTCTTGTTTATCATTTGTAATAAAGACTTTTGATCCTCTAAAAGGATCCACAAAGCTTCCAACAATAAATCTCTATTGAGGACTTGTTTATCCTTTGAAAGCAAGTCTTTTGATCATCTAAAAGGATCCACAAAGATTCCAACATTCAATCTCTATTGTGCTCTTGTTTATCCTTTGAAAGTAAGTCTTTTGATCATCTAAAAGAATCCACAAAGCTTCCAATAATCAACCACTATTGAGCACTTGTTTATCTTTGAAAACAAGTCTTTTGAACCTCTAAAAGGATCCTCAAAGCTTCCAACAATCAATCTCTATTGAGCTCTTGTTTATCCTTTAAAAACAAGTCTTTTGATCCTCTAAAAGGATCCACAAAGCATCCAACAATCAATCTATATTGAGCTCTTGTTTATCATTTGTAATAAAGACTTTTGATCCTCTAAAAGGATCCACAAAGCTTCCAACAATAAATCTCTATTGAGGACTTGTTTATCCTTTAAAACAAGTCTTTTGGTCATCTAAAAGGATCACAAAGCTTCCCACAATCAATCTCTATTGCGCTCTTGTTTATCCTTTGAAATCAAGTCTTTTGATCATCTATAAAGATCCACAAAGATTCCAACATTCAATCTCTATTGTGCTCTTGTTTATCCTTTGAAAGTAAGTCTTTTGATCATCTAAAAGAATCCACAAAGCTTCCAATAATCAACCACTATTGAGCACTTGTTTATCCTTGTAAACAAGTCTTTTGAACCTCTAAAAGGATCCTCAAAGCTTCCAACAATCAATCTCTATTGAGCTCTTGTTTATCCTTTAAAACAAGTCTTTTGATCCTCTAAAAGGATCCACAAAGCATCCAACAATCAATCTATATTGAGCTCTTGTTTATCATTTGTAATAAAGACTTTTGATCCTCTAAAAGGATCCACAAAGCTTCCAACAATAAATCTCTATTGAGGACTTGTTTATCCTTTAAAACAAGTCTTTTGGTCATCTAAAAGGATCGTCAAAGCTTCCCACAATCAATCTCTATTGCTCTTGTTTATCCTTTGAAAGTCTTTTATCCTTTGAAATCAAGTCTTTTGATCATCTATAAGGATCCACAAAGATTCCAACATTTAATCTCTATTGTGCTCTTGTTTATCCTTTGAAAGTAAGTCTTTTGATCATCTAAAAGAATCCACAAAGCTTCCAATAATCAACCACTATTGAGCACTTGTTTATCCTTTAAAACAAGTCTTTTGAACCTCTAAAAGGATCCTCAAAGCTTCCAACAATCAATCTCTATTGAGCTCTTGTTTATCCTTTAAAACAAGTCTTTTGATCCTCTAAAAGGATCCACAAAGCATCCAACAATCAATCTATATTGAGCTCTTGTTTATCATTTGTAATAAAGACTTTTGATCCTCTAAAAGGATCCACAAAGCTTCCAACAATAAATCTCTATTGAGGACTTGTTTATCCTTTGAAAGCAAGTCTTTTGATCATCTATAAGGATCCACAAAGATTCCAACATTCAATCTCTATTGTGCTCTTGTTTATCCTTTGAAAGTAAGTCTTTTGATCATCTAAAAGAATCCACAAAGCTTCCAATAATCAACCACTATTGAGCACTTGTTTATCCTTTGAAAACAAGTCTTTTGAACCTCTAAAAGGATCCTCAAAGCTTCCAACAATCAATCTCTATTGAGCTCTTGTTTATCCTTTAAAAACAAGTCTTTTGATCCTCTAAAAGGATCCACAAAGCATCCAACAATCAATCTATATTGAGCTCTTGTTTATCATTTGTAATAAAGACTTTTGATCCTCTAAAAGGATCCACAAAGCTTCCAACAATAAATCTCTATTGAGGACTTGTTTATCCTTTAAAACAAGTCTTTTGGTCATCTAAAAGGATCGTCAAAGCTTCCCACAATCAATCTCTATTAGCTCTTGTTTATCCTTTGAAATCAAGTCTTTTGATCATCTATAAGGATCCACAAAGATTCCAACATTCAATCTCTATTGTGCTCTTGTTTATCCTTTGAAAGTAAGTCTTTTGATCATCTAAAAGAATCCACAAAGCTTCCAATAATCAACCACTATTGAGCACTTGTTTATCCTTCAAAACAAGTCTTTTGAACCTCTAAAAGGATCCTCAAAGCTTCCAACAATCAATCTCTATTGAGCTCTTGTTTATCCTTTAAAAACAAGTCTTTTGATCCTCTAAAAGGATCCACAAAGCATCCAACAATCAATCTATATTGAGCTCTTGTTTTATCATTTGTAATAAAGACTTTTGATCCTCTAAAAGGATCCACAAAGCTTCCAACAATAAATCTCTATTGAGGACTTGTTTATCCTTTGAAAACAAGTCTTTTGATCATCTAAAAGGATCCACAAAGATTCCAACATTCAATCTCTATTGTGCTCTTGTTTATCCTTTGAAACAAGTCTTTTGATCATCTAAAAGGATCCACAAAGCTTCCAATAATCAATCTCTATTGAGCACTTGTTTATCCTTAAAAACAAGTCTTTTGAACCTCTAAAAGGATCCTCAAAGCTTCCAACAATCAATCTCTATTGAGCTCTTGTTTATCCTTTAAAACAAGTCTTTTGATCCTCTAAAAGGATCCAACAATCAATCTATATTGAGCTCTTGTTTATCATTTGTAATAAAGACTTTTGATCCTCTAAAAGGATCCACAAAGCTTCCAACAATAAATCTCTATTGACGACTTGTTTATCCTTTGAAAGCAAGTCTTTTGATCATCTAAAAGGATCCACAAAGATTCCAACATTCAATCTCTATTGTGCTCTTGTTTATCCTTTGAAAGTAAGTCTTTTGATCATCTAAAAGAATCCACAAAGCTTCCAATAATCAAGCACTATTGAGCACTTGTTTATCCTTCAAAAAGTCTTTTGAACCTCTAAAAGGATCCTCAAAGCTTCCAACAATCAATCTCTATTGAGCTCTTGTTTATCCATTAAAAACAAGTCTTTTGATCCTCTAAAAGGATCCACAAAGCATCCAACAATCAATCTATATTGAGCTCTTGTTTATCATTTGTAATAAAGACTTTTGATCCTCTAAAAGGATCCACAAAGCTTCCAACAATAAATATCTATTGAGGACTTGTTTATCCTTTAAAAACAAGTCTTTTGGTCATCTAAAAGGATCGTCAAAGCTTCCCACATTCAATCTCTATTGCGCTCTTGTTTATCCTTTGAAATCAAGTCTTTTGATCATCTATAAGGATCCACAAAGATTCCAACATTCAATCTCTATTGTGCTCTTGTTTATCATTTGAAAGTATGTCTTTTGATCATCTAAAAGAATCCACAAAGCTTCCAATAATCAACCACTATTGAGCACTTGTTTATCCTTCATAAACAAGTCTTTTGAACCTCTAAAAGGATCCTCAAAGCTTCCAACAATCAATCTCTATTGAGCTCTTGTTTATCCTTTAAAAACAAGTCTTTTGATCCTCTAAAAGGATCCACAAAACATCCAACAATCAATCTATATTGAGCTCTTGTTTATCATTTGTAATAAAGACTTTTGATCCTCTAAAAGGATCCACAAAGCTTCCAACAATAAATCTCTATTGAGGACTTGTTTATCCTTTGAAAACAAGTCTTTGATCATCTAAAAGGATCCACAAAGATTCCAACATTCAATCTCTATTGTGCTCTTGTTTATCCTTTGAAAGTAAGTCTTTTGATCATCTAAAAGAATCCACAAAGCTTCCAATAATCAAGCACTATTGAGCACTTGTTTATCCTTCAAACAAGTCTTTTGAATCTCTAAAAGGATCCTCAAAGCTTCCAACAATCAATCCTATTGAGCTCTTGTTTATCCTTTAAAACAAGTCTTTTGATCCTCTAAAAGGATCCACAAAGCATCCAACAATCAATCTATATTGAGCTCTTGTTTATCATTTGTAATAAAGACTTTTGATCCTCTAAAAGGATCCACAAAGCTTCCAACAATAATCTCTATTGAGGACTTGTTTATCCTTTAAAAACAAGTCTTTGATCATCTAAAAGGATCAAAGCTTCCCACAATCAATCTCTATTATGCTTTTGTTTATCCTTTGAAAGCAAGTCTTTTGATCATCTATAAGGATCCACAAAGATTCCAACATTCAATCTCTATTGCTCTTGTTTATCCTTTGAAATCAAGTCTTTTGATCATCTATAAGGATCCACAAAGATTCCAACATTAACTCTATTGTGCTCTTGTTTATCCTTTGAAAGTAAGTCTTTTGATCATCTAAAAGAATCCTCAAAGCTTCCAATAATCAACCACTATTGAGCACTTGTTTATCCTTCAAAACAAGTCTTTTGAACCTCTAAAAGGATCCTCAAAGCTTCCAACAATCAATCTCTATTGAGCTCTTGTTTATCCTTTAAAACAAGTCTTTTGATCCTCTAAAAGGATCCACAAAGCATCCAACAATCAATCTATATTGAGCTCTTGTTTATCATTTGTAATAAAGACTTTTGATCCTCTAAAAGGATCCACAAAGCTTCCAATAATAAATCTCTATTGTGGACTTGTTTATCCTTTGAAAGCAAGTCTTTTGATCATCTATAAGGATCCACAAAGATTCCAACATTCAATCTCTATTGTGCTCTTGTTTATCCTTTGAAAGTAAGTCTTTTGATCATCTAAAAGAATCCACAAAGCTTCCAATAATCAACCACTATTGAGCACTTGTTTATCCTTGTGAACAAGTCTTTGAACCTCTAAAAGGATCCTCAAAGCTTCCATAACAATCAATCTCTATTGAGCTCTTGTTTATCCTTTAAAAACAAGTCTTTTGATCCTCTAAAAGGATCCACAAAGCATCCAACAATCAATCTATATTGAGCTCTTGTTTATCATTTGTAATAAAGACTTTTGATCCTCTAAAAGGATCCACAAAGCTTCCAACAATAAATCTCTATTGAGGACTTGTTTATCCTTAAAAACAAGTCTTTTGGTCATCTAAAAGGATCGCAAAGCTTCCTACAATCAATCTCTATTGCTTTGTTTATCCTTTGAAATCAAGTCTTTTGATCATCTATAAGGATCCACAAAGATTCCAACATTTAATCTCTATTGTGCTCTTGTTTATCCTTTGAAAGTAAGTCTTTTGATCATCTAAAAGAATCCACAAAGCTTCCAATAATCAACCACTATTGAGCACTTGTTTATCCTTTAAACAAGTCTTTTGAACCTCTAAAAGGATCCTCAAAGCTTCCAACAATCAATCTCTATTGAGCTCTTGTTTATCCTTTAAAAAAAGTCTTTTGATCCTCTAAAAGGATCCACAAAGCATCCAACAATCAATCTATATTGAGCTCTTGTTTATCATTTGTAATAAGACTTTTGATCCTCTAAAAGGATCCACAAAGCTTCCAACATTAAATCTCTATTGACGACTTGTTTATCCTTTGAAAGCAAGTCTTTTGATCATCTAAAAGGATCCACAAAGATTCCAACATTCAATCTCTATTGTGCTCTTGTTTATCCTTTGAAAGTAAGTCTTTTGATCATCTAAAAGAATCCACAAAGCTTCCAATAATCAAGCACTATTGAGCACTTGTTTATCCTTCGAAAACAAGTCTTTTGAACCTCTAAAAGGATCCTCAAAGCTTCCAACAATCAATCTCTATTGAGCTCTTGTTTATCCATTAAAAACAAGTCTTTTGATCCTCTAAAAGGATCCACAAAGCATCCAACAATCAATCTATATTGAGCTCTTGTTTATCATTTGTAATAAAGACTTATATCCTCTAAAAGGATCCACAAAGCTTCCAACAATAAATATCTATTGAGGACTTTTTTATCCTTTAAAAACAAGTCGTTTGGTCATCTAAAAGGATCGTCAAAGCTTCCCACATTCAATCTCTATTGCGCTCTTGTTTATCCTTTGAAATCAAGTCTTTTGATCATCTATAAAGATCCACAAAGATTCCAACATTCAATATCTATTGTGCTCTTGTTTATCCTTTGAAAGTAAGTCTTTTGCTCATCTAAAAGAATCCACAAAGCTTCCAATAATCAAGCACTATTGAGCACTTGTTTATCCTTCGTAAACAAGTCTTTTGAACCTCTAAAAGGATCCTCAAAGCTTCCAACAATCAATCCTTATTGAGCTCTTGTTTATCCTTAAAAACAAGTCTTTGATCCTCTAAAAGGATCCACAAACATCCAACAATCAATCTATATTGAGCTCTTGTTTATCATTTGTAATAAAGACTTTGATCCTCTAAAAGGATCCACAAAGCTTCCAACAATAAATCTATATTGGACTTGTTTATCCTTTGTAAAAAAGTCTTTTGATCTCTAAAAGGATCCACAAAGCTTCCAACAATCAATCTCTATTGAGGACTTGTTTATCCTTTGAAAACAAGTCTTTTGATCATCTAAAAGGATCCACAAAGATTCCAACATTCAATCTCTATTGTGCTTTTGTTTATCCTTTGAAAGTAAGTCTTTGATCATCTAAAAGGATCCACAAAGCTTCCAACATTCAATCTCTATTGAGCTCTTGTTTATCCTTTGAAAAGTAAGTCTTTTGATCATCTAAAAGGATCCACAAAGCTTCCAATAATCAACCACTATTGAGCTTTGTTTATCCTTCTAAAACAAGTCTTTTGAATCCTCTAAAAGGATCCTCAAAGCTTCCAACAATCAATCTCTATTGAGCTCTTGTTTATCCTTAAAACAAGTCTTTTGATCCTCTAAAAGGATCCACAAAGCATCCAACAATCAATCTATATTGAGCTCTTGTTTATCATTTGTAATAAAGTCTTTGATCCTCTAAAAGGATCCACAAAGCTTCCAACATTAAATCTCTATTGACTCTTGTTTATCCTTTGAAAAGTCTTTTGATCATCTAAAAGGATCCACAAAGATTCCAAACATTCAATCTCTATTGTGCTCTTGTTTATCCTTTGAAAGTAAGTCTTTGATCATCTAAAAGAATCCACAAAGCTTCCAATAATCAACACTATTGAAAGCACTGTTTATCCTTCGAAAACAAGTCTTTGAACCTCTAAAAATCCTCAAAGCTTCCAACAATCAATCTCTATTGAGCTCTTGTTTATCCTTTAAAACAAGTCTTTTGATCCTCTAAAAGGATCCACAAAGCATCCAACAATCAATCTATATTGAGCTCTTGTTTATCATTTGTAATAAAGACTTTTGATCCTCTAAAAGGATCCACAAAGCTTCCAACAATAAATCTCTATTGAGGACTTGTTTATCCTTTAAAAGTCTTTTGATCATCTAAAAGGATCGCCAAAGCTTCCCACATTCAATCTCTATTATGCCTCTTGTTTATCCTTTTGAAAGCAAGTCTTTTGATCATCTATAAAGATCCACAAAGATTCCAATATTCAATCTCTATTGTGCTCTTGTTTATCCTTTGAAAGTAAGTCTTTTGATCATCTAAAAGAATCCACAAAGCTTCCAATAATCAACCACTATTGAGCACTTGTTTATCCTTCGTGAAACAAGTCTTTTGAACCTCTAAAAGGATCCTCAAAGCTTCCAACAATCAATCTCTATTGAGCTCTTGTTTATCCTTTAAAACAAGTCTTTTGATCCTCTAAAAGGATCCACAAAGCATCCAACAATCAATCTATATTGAGCTTCTTGTTTATCATTTGTAATAAAGACTTTTGATCCTCTAAAAAGGATCCACAAAGCTTCCAACAATAAATTTCTATTGAGGACTTGTTTATCCTTTAAAACAAAAGTCTTTGTCATCTAAAAGGATCACAAAGCTTCCCACAATCAATTCTATTGCCTTGTTTATCCTTTGAAATCAAGTCTTTGATCCTTTGAAATCAAGTCTTTTGATCATCTATAAGGATCCACAAAGATTCCAAATATTTAATCTCTATTGTGCTCTTGTTTATCCTCTT
>CM028362.1:79950069-80112178 GCA_016624345.1 Platycodon grandiflorus | reverse complement strand
ACATACTACCCAAATAAAGTCTACATGACTTTACTTAACCGGTCGTCCTCACCAAAATAATTGTCTAACTATCAACAAAAGAATTCCATGACCAACCAAAGCAAAAGGCCATGAGCTAAGCACAGGCTAATTGGCTCACTTGCGAACTTCCGCTTTGGCTCGGATCTAAGGAAAACAATTAAAGAACAAACGGGGTGAGTGAAACTCAATAAGTTACTAAATGCAACTATATGACATGGCATAATGCTCAACGATAACTTTAACGTTCAACACATTAATATATAGCAACCAACATGTAACATCATATTGATATACACATAATCATCTCAATGAGCACCTTGATGTTCACATAAGTGCTTATAAACAACCACGTTATAAAGGATATTGTTTCTCTTTCTTCGTCTTTGCGTTGCTCTGCAATACACAAAATAACCATGTGCCTCGATGCAGGTGTGTGGTATCGACGTCCCGATAAACCTATCGAGTTCAAACTTAGCAAACCAAAGCCATGCGTATTGCTACAACAATGAGGGCTACTTCTCATTGTGGCCCAGCGAAGAGGGGTGTGTGAAACTCCGGTGCGGCGACTATAGCGATCACGCGTTAATTTGCGAAGACCATAGGTCGTCCTACCTACTCAACCAACGACGCCGGTTGGACTTACACAATGCACGAATAGATGTTCTTATTCATCTAATGCAAATAACTATCAAGTTCAAAAGTAGTGAACTTGACAAATGGCAAGTAGATTATTCTATTTTATCACTCATCATCATTTAACAAATATGCAAACATTCGATTCAACACATTAGAGCTATACACAAGTCTCTAATTTAAAAGTATCAAAATAGGAGGCTAGAATCTCGATCAATCGGACTCTAAACCTGTAGTAATCTAACATGTTGTTCGAGTCCTAATCTTCCTAAAATCTACTTCTGGAGTCATTACTAAAGTTCACCAACTTAGGTTTTCAATGCTAAGTGCAAGACCACCCATTTTCAAGTCTCAAGTTCTCTATTTGTTCAAATCCTAACATTTATATACCAACCTTTGTTCATTAATATCATCCAACACGTACTCATAGTACAAGTGTAATGTACTCATCTCAACCTAGAAATTTATACATAAAAACAACATATAAAGCAAGGCATACAATAATATTGATGATCTAACACACTTTGAAGCTTAAGCATACCAAGGGGGTTTAGTAACTTACCTTGTGACAATCGAAGCAACTAAATAAAATCAAACCACCCAAGTTCTTACCTAGCTCAACCCCAACACAATGGCGGACCTCGGATCGTTGATCGGACGGTTGGATCTCGGGAACTCACACACACACACTAGTCTCACCAAACTCTCACACACAAGCTCTAAAGCTCTAATGGTGAAAATGGAGGGAAGAAATGGGGAGATGAAGTCTCTCCACCCATTTAGAGATCAAAATTCAGACTTGGGAAGGGTAATGGCGTGGCTCAAGGAGAGCCACACATTTGTTAAGTTTTAAGGGCACAATTGACAATTCACAAATCGATTTTGAATCACGACTTACCCGGCCGCGTCAAGAAACTCGCACGGCCGTGCCACTCTTCTGCAGTCGTGCCAAGGTAAGCCGGACGCGTGCCAAGATTGGAAAAGGCTTGGTCATCTGCACGGCCGTGCAAAGTTTACATCCGACACTCTTCATTTTTTACTCTGTTTCATTGTTTTGAACACTTGGTACCCCTAGGTTTGATCTCACAACAATTCTAACACATCAAATAGACATCGTGAACCATAACAAGCAATCTATCAACACATAATAATCATAACAATCCTCGTAAACATGAAATTAACATATAAAGCAAAGCATAATTCAATTAGCACGTTAATGAAACAAGTTTAACACATAAAGCGAGTAAATCATGCATAAGAGGATTCGGGTGTTACATCCTCTCCTCCTAAAAAGAATTTAGTCCCTAAATTCCTTACCAAGTCCATCGAAAAGATGAGGGTATTTCTCACGCATATCGGCCTCGGTCTCCCAGTGGCTTCCTCAATGTCGTGATTCCTCCAAAGCACTTTAACTAGTGGGATCCGTTTGGTTCGCTAGGTCTGTTCTTTAGTGTCAAGAATCTTCACCGGTTGTTCGACGTATGATTGATCGGGCTCAAAAGTAATCTCCTCGTACTCTAGCACATGTGAGTCGTCCTTCATGTACTTCGAAGCATAGACACATGAAACACGTTATGGATTTTTGACAACGAAGGCGGTAACGCAATTCTATATGCTAAAGTTCCCACTCTCTCGAGAATCTCAAACGGACCGATATATCTCGGTGATAACTTCCCTTTCTTGCCGAACCTCTTAGTACCCCTACGTGGCGATACTTTGAGGAACACATAATCTCCTACGAAACTCGAGATCTCGTCTCCGATTATCGGCATAGCTTTTACGTACTGCGTAGTAGTGAGTAGTCTATCCCGAATAACCTTCACACTCTCAACCGACATTGCACTAACTCCGAACCCCAAATTTTGCTCGCCGACTTCATCCCAACAAATCGGCGATCTACACTTCCGCCCATACAAAGCCTCGTGCGGTGCCATCCCAATACTCGCTTGGAAACTATTGTTATAGGCAAACTCCGCTAAAGGTAAATGAGTATCCCAACTTCCTTTAAAGTCTACCATGCACGCACGCAACATATCCTCAAGTACTTGAATTAACCTCTCCGATTGTCCATTCGACTAAGGGTGAAAGGCCGTACTAAAGTTCAATTTCGTTCCCATAGCTTCCTGTAATGCCTGCCAAAACCTCGAAGTAAACCTCGGATCCCGGTCCGACACAATACTCACTGGAACCCCATGCAACCTCACTATCTCTTGAATATACAACTCCGCCAACTGACTCAAAGAATATGTTATCGCAATAGGAATAAAGTGTGCCGATTTTGTCAACCTATCCACAATAACCCAAACGGCATCAAATCTCGACGAGTACGGGGCAATCTGTCACAAAATCCATCGTGATGTGCTCCCACTTCCACTCGGGATCTCAAGTGGTTGCAACAAACCCGGCCTCGATGCTCGGCTTTTACGTTGACAAGTCAAACATCTCGAAACATACTCCGCAATTTCTCGTTTCATTCCGCTCCACCAAAATTGCTTCTTCAAATCCCTATACATTTTGGTACTCCCCGGATGTATAATATACTTTGCCTTGTGGGCCTCATCAAGAAATTGTCGTTTAACCACCTCATTCGAAGGAACGCAAACTCTTCCCCGAAATGTAAGAATTCCATCATTGTTCATTGCAAAGTCGGGTGTTTTTCCTCGCCCATATCACTAATTATCTTAACAATTTCGGGTCGTCGACTTGAGCCTCTTTAATCTGTTGAAACAAAATGGGTGTGGCTCGAATATTCGCAAAGATTACTCCACGTTCTGTCTCGGAAGGATTCCAATCTCGCAAATCCTCTAACATCTTCCATTCTCGAACCATTAAGAAAGAGACATACGTCTTTCTACTCAATGCATCCGCTACGACATTCGCTTTCCCGGGATGATAAAGGATCGTACAGTCATGGTCTTTCAATTTCTCCATCCATCTACGTTGTCTCATGTTCAACTCCTTTTGCGAGAAAAGGTATCTCAAACTCTTGTGATCCGTGAAGACCTCAAACTTTGCTACGTATAGATAATGTTTCCACTTATGCAACGCAAACACAATCGCAGCCAACTCTAAATCATGAGTAGGATAATTCTGTTCGGAAGCTGTCAATTTCTTCGAGGCATAAGCAATAACCTTCCCATTCTGCATAAGCACACAACCCAAGCCTTCCTTCGAGGCATCACTATACACCACGAAGTTGTCACCTCCACTAGGCAACGTCAAAATAGGAGATGTCGTCAAGCGTCTTTTCAACTTTTGAAAACTAGACTCACATTTCTCACTCCACCCAAATGGTGTCGTTTTCTTCGTCAAATTCGTCGGAGCGTAGCAATCTTGGAAAATCCCTCAATGAATCTCCGATAGTACCCCAAACCCAAGAAACTACGAACCTCGGTAAGCGTACTGGTGTTTTCCAATTTGTCACTGCTTCCACTTTGGATGGATCAACTGCTATCCCATCCTTTGAAACCACATGACCCAAAAATGACACCTTCTCTAACCAGAAAGCACACTTGCTAAACTTAGGGTACAACTGTTTCTCCCGAAGAACTGATAATACTACCCTCAAGTGCTGCTCATGTTCTTCCCGTGACTTAGAGTACACAAGTATATCGTCGATGAAGACCACTACGAAACAATCCAGATATTGATGAAACACACGATTCATCAAATCCATAAATACTGGTGTGCGTTTGTCAACCCAAACGGCATAACCACAAACTCATAATGCCCATATCTCGTGCGGCAGGTTTTGGGAATGTCTTCCGCTCGAACTTTCAAGCGGTGATACCCACTCCTCAAGTCCAACTTGGAATACACAACCGACCCTTGCAATTGGTCGAATAAATCATCGATGTGGGGTAAAGGGTACTTGTTCTTGATTGTCACACGATTCAGCGTGCGTAATTGATGCACAACCTCAAAGTACCATCCTTCTTCCTCACAAATAGAACCGGTGCACCCAAGGTGATACACTCGGTCTAATAAATTCTCTATCAAGAAGTTCCAGCTTCTCTTTCAATTCTTTCAATTCCGGGTGCCATTCTATAAGGGGCCTTAGAAATAGGAGTAGTCCCTGGTAATAGCTCAATACAAAACTCTACTTCCCTATCGGGAGGCATATCATAGTCGGTCGAAAACACATCAGGAAATTCACAAACTACCGGAACTTCCTCTAACTTTGGTGTGGAAATACTCTTGTCAACCACACACGCCAAATAACCCGCACACCCACGTGACAATAACTTTCTAGCCCTCAAAGCAGAAATAACATGTATACTACTCTTGACAGCATCACCCACAAATACAAACTCGGGAACACCCAACATAGCAAAAGTAACTTTCTTACTATGGCAATCTACTAAAGCATGATAAACACACAACCAATCCATGCCAAGTATCACATCGAATCACGTATGGGCGACAACCAAATCGGCATGCAAAGTGTGATCACCTATCGGTATGTCACAAGCTCGGTATACCTCCGATGCCAACATATGCTCCCCAACGGGGTAGACACCTCAAGCACAAAAGGTAAAGATTGGGGTAATACACACAAATTTTTCACAAAATGAGATGCAACATATGAATGCGATGAGCCGGGGTCTATAAGAACTCGTGCTCTACTACAAAAGAAAGACTACCTCCTATCACGAACGTAGACTCGCACTCCCTGTTGGTCGAGCGCAAAAACACGACCCCGAACCTTGGGCCTACCGTCGCCGTCTCTCTTCGTACCGCTAGACGGTGACTCGCACTCCCGACCGACTACCCTTTGGTTTGGGGCAATCCCTTTTCAAGTGACCGGCTTCCCGGTTAAAGCATTGCCCTGGTTTATACCCCAACTTACTCAAGCAAATGTTCTCCGTATGTCCCGGCCTTGAACAATAATTATATATCGGAGCACCTCGTTGCCCCCGAGAAGAAGAAGAATTGTTCCTCGTCCACCCGACGGTTGTCTTGATTGTCCATCGGAGGGTGCCCTATTCTGGTTTCCCTGCGTTGTTGTTGTTGTTGTTGTAGTTACCCGGTTACTGAACTTTGTCCTCGCCCGTAAGGCTGCGAAGGTTGAGAGCTTGCATTCATTCTCCCCTTATGTTCCTCGATGTCACTTTCTATCCCATATGCTCGGTCCACCGCACTACGATAATCGCTAGCCGTAGCGATAGTGCTTGTTTCTGTACTCGGTCTTCAACCCCTTAATAAACTTCGTGTCTTCCAAGCCTCGTTCGAACCAAGTGGGTACAATAGCGTGCCAACTCGGTGAACTTGGCCGAATCCGAGCCACGGACATATTTCCTGCTCCGGATCGTAGAATTCCTCTCTCTCTTCTCCCGAACCACCGCTTGGAATGTATTGGGCCTTGAACTCCCTCAAGAAATCAGGCCAAGTGTGAGGTACTCTCGCAAATCCCAGCTCTCTTGTAGCACTTGCCACCGGTGCTCGCCGCTCCTCTAGCTTAAACACCGCAGTAACCTTCTCATCATCACTGCAACCCAGAGCTGTAAATATCTTCACTATGTGCTCGATCCACAATTCGGCTTTAGTGGCATCGGGCTCTCCAGAAAAGTTTGGGGTTTCATCTTCAAGAATCTCTCGAGTGTGGTTGTGTTGTTCCTCGGTCTTGCCTCCGGTTCCAATACTACCACTTCCGGCTGTGGTGCCTCCACCTCCGGTTGTGGTGTTTCCACCTCAGGTTGCGGCCTCGCCCCCACATTCATCCGCTGAGTCATCTCATTCATCAACTCGAGCATTCTACGGTACATGTTTGCCATCTCCTCATTTTGGTTATTCTGGTTCTGTTCCGGGGGATCATTACGAGGACGGTTAACATTCCCCGCTCCCTCGTCACCCTCTCCGGCACTCGCACCAGCCCTACTAGTACTCGCTCCGTTCCTGGTCTCCACCATTATGACCTACACATATCACTCGACGTTAGGATTCTCAACAATAAACCATACCCACCTAGGCCAAGGAACCTATCCTGGCGACAGCAAAACTATTGCTCTGATACCAACTGTGATGCCCCGACCCGGATTCCAATACGGAATCCCGAGGTCAACGCGCCAAAACAACAAGCAAATAACAACAACAAATAATAAAAACACGTGGCACAACGACCCGTGCACACCACAAGACCGTAATAACAAAAACTTTGATAAAATAAAAATCAATCATCGGCGACGTTACAGTCGGAACCCAACTAACAAAGCACTAGCATAAGTTTGGGAAAACATCTTTAATAATATTAACTACCTCGGCCACAACATGCCGGAACCAACTATACACAAAAACCACAAGCTACGACATGCTTGGGAAAATAATTAAGTTAAACATATGATAGAGTATACGAGCTCGACATACACGTGTCGGCTACCAAAAGAATAAGAGGTACAAACAGAGTATACATACTACCCAAGTAAAGTCTA
This sequence comes from Platycodon grandiflorus, assembly GCA_016624345.1. NCBI lineage: Eukaryota > Viridiplantae > Streptophyta > Magnoliopsida > Asterales > Campanulaceae > Platycodon > Platycodon grandiflorus. Next base: position 80,105,096 of record CM028362.1, on the reverse strand, counting down.
CATGACTTTACTTAACCGGTCGTCCTCACCAAAAGAATTGTCTAACTATCAACAAAAGAATTCCATGACCAACTAAAGCAAAAGGCCACTGCGAGCTAAGCGACGAACTAATCGGCGTCACCGCGAACTTCCCGCTGGCTCGGATCTAAGGAAAACAATTAAACAACAAACGGGGTGAGTCGAAACTCAATAAGTTACTAAATGCAACTATATGACATGGCATAATGCACAACGATAACTTTAACGTTCAACACATTAATATATAGCAACCAACATGTAACATCATATTGATATACACATAACCATCTCAATGAGCACCTTGATGTTCACATAAGTGCTTATAAACAACCACGTTATAAAAGGATATTGTTTCTCTTTCTTCGTCTTTGCGTTGCTCCTGCAATAAACAAAATAACCATGTGCCCTCGATACCCGTGTGTGTGGTATCGACGTCCCGATAAACCTATCGAGTTCAAACTTAGCAAACCAAAGCCATGCGAATTGCTACAACAATGGGGCTACTTCTCAGCGTGGCCAACGAAGAGGGTGTGTGAAACTCCGGTACGGCGACTTATGGCGATCGCAAACGTTAATTTGCGAAGACCATAGGTCGTCCTACCTTACTCAACCAACGACGCCGATTGGACTTACACAATGCACGAATAGATGTTCTTATTCATCTAATGCAAATAACTATCAAGTTCAAAAGTAGTGAATTTGACAAATGGCAAGTAGATTATTCTATTTTATCACTCATCATCATTTAACAAATATGCAAACATTCGATTCAACACATTAGAGCTATACACAAGTCTCTAATTTAAAAGTATCAAAATACGGAAGGCTAGAATCTCGATCAATCGGACTCTAAACCTCGTAGTAATCTAACATGTTGTTCGGGAGTCCTAATCTTCCCTAAAATCTACTTCTGAGTCATTACTAAAGTTCACCAACTTAGGGTTTCAATGCTAAGTGCAAGACCACCCATTTTCAAGTCTCAAGTTCTCTATTTGTTCAAATCCTAACATTTATATACCAACCTTTGCTCATTAATATCATCCAACACGTACTCATAGTACAAGTATAATGTACTCATCTCAACCTAGAGATTTATACATAAAAACAACATACAAAGCAAGGCATACAATAATATTGATGATCTAACACACTTTGAAGCTTAAGCATACCAAGGGGGTTTAGTAACTTACCTTGTGACGAAAATCGAAGCAACTAAAATAAAATCGAAACCACCCAAATTGTTCCCTAGCTCAACCCCAACACAATGACGGCCTCGGATCGTTGATCGGACGGTTGGATCTCCGGGAACTCACACACACACACTAGTCTCACCAAACTCTCACACACAAGCTCTAAAGCTCTAATGGTGAAAATGGAGGGAAGAAATGGGGAGAGATGAAGTCTCTCCACCCATTTAGAGATCAAAATTCAGACTTGGGAAGGGTAATGACGTGGTTCAAGGAGAGCCACACATTTGTTAAGTTTTAAGGGCACAATTGACAATTCACAAATCCTGATTTTGAATCAGCTCGACATACACGGCCGCGTCAAGAAACTCGCACGGCCGTGCCACTCTCGCACGGTCGTGCCAAGGTAAGCTGCACGCCCGTGCCAAAGATTCTGGAAAAGGCTTGGTCATTTCGCACGGCCGTGCCAAAAAGGCACACGCCGTGCCAAACAATCTGGAGTAACTTGACACTCTTGCACGGCCGTGCCAAAGAAAGGCACACGGTCGTGCCAAAGTTTTTGTCCAGCACTCTTCTATTTTACTCTGTTTCATTGTTTTGAACACTTGGGTACCCCTAGGTGTGATCACACAACAATTCTAACACATCAAATAGACATCGTGAACCATAACAAGCAATCTATCAACACATAATAATCATAACAATCCTCGTAAACATGAAATTAACATATAAAGCAAAGCATAATTCAATTAGCACGTTAATGAAACAAGTTTAACACATAAACTGAGTAAATCATGCATAAGAGGATTCGTGGTGTTACACATCAGCAGTACGAACGTGACTCGGTAGCTTAAAACGATAGGCATTGGGGTTTATTTTCTCAATGATCTCCACTGGCCCTATTTTCTTAGCAGACAACTTGTTATACGAGGCCGCTGGAACTCGGTCCTTGGTCATAATAGCCCACACAAAATCACCCACCGAAACTCGACATGCTGCGCTTCACATCACTAGCTTGTTTGTATTTGGCGTTGGTGAATGCAAGTTATCATGAACGCTTGGTGAATATCAATCAACCCTTCCACAAAGTCCACTGCCTTACCATGAACCTTACCCTTTGTTGGCAAGGTTAACAAGTCAAGAGGCCCCCTCGGTTGAACTGAATAGACCACTTGAAATGGGCTAAAACCAGTACTACGATTTACCACGTGATTGTGCGCAAATTCAGCTTGACACAATTTTTGATCCCATCCTTTAATATGATCACCCACCAAACACCGAAGGAGATTGCCAAGAGACCGGTTAACCACCTCCGTCTGCCCATCAGTTTGGGGATGGTAAGCACTGCTGAAGTTAAGGCTGGTATTAACCATCTTCCATAAGCTGCGCCAAAAGTGGCTAAGAAACCTAGTATCCCTGTCAGAAACGATGGTTGAAGGTAACCCATGCAGCCTATATACGTCTCGAAAGAACAACTGCGCCACGTTTACAGCATCACTAGTCTTCTTGCACGGGATGAAATGAACCATCTTGGAGAATCGTCGACCACCACAAATATAGAATCGTTACCTCGCTGCATTCGCGGCAGCCCAACACAAAATCCATACGTATGTCCACCCAAGGAGAGAAGGAACCGGAAGGGGCATATACAACCCCGCATTGTGGCCGCCCCTTGGACACTTGGCAAATTCGGCACCGCCGCACGTAGCGTTCGACTTCCTTGCACATACTAGGCCAAAAATAGGATGCTCGAACCCTGAGCGTCCTGTCTCTACCGACGTGGCCCTCCCCATGAAGTTCTTGAACTATCTTTAGCCGCAGACTACAATTTGGAATGCATAGCCGATTGCCCCGAATAATAAAAATCCATCATGCAACGAAATTCAGATTTTTCCCCGACTCGACGCTCGAAGTATCTTTTGAAGTAAGGGTCGAGCGAGCAAGGCACGAAATGAATCGAACCCAGCACTTCGACTCGCATGTTGACCGAAAATTGTTCTGCGACTCAAAGCGTACGCCACGCGATTGGTGACCCCGCCTTGTGCCCGACAACAAACGTGTATTGTTCCAAATAAGCAACCCATTTGGCATGCCGTGGGGAGACCTTATCCCGCCGATGTAGATGTCGCAAAGAGTCATGATCGTATACAAAACAAATTCTTGGTGAAACAATTAATGCCGCCAATGTTTTATAGCTTGCACTATTGCGTAAAATTTGACGTCGTAAGTCTTGTAATGAGTCTTGGCACCCGTTAGTTTTTCACTATAGTATGCTACCGCCTACCATGTTGGCTTAGCACCGCGCCAATCCCAACTTTAGAAGCGTCGGTATGTAGCTCAAATGGTTGCGAAAATCTGGAAACACCAAAATGGGTGCCGACGTAAGTCATTCCTTGATTAATTGGAACGCCGCCTCGCATCCTCGGTCCATAAAAACTTACTCCCTTCATACACTCGTCACCGGAGCCATATCTGAAGTGGTGAATAAAACGCCTATAGAAAGACGCGAGACCATGGAAGCTACGGACTTCAGTAATGGTTCGCGGTCTAGGCCATTGTTGCACCGCAGCTATCTTTGCCTCGTCAACCTGAAGTCCCTTACCCGAGATCACGTAACCCAGGAATAACACAGATGGAGCCATGAATACACATTTTTTTGTCGCAGCATAGAAGTGTTCTCGCTGGAGCACTATTAAAACTTCTCGCACATGCTGCAAATGTTCTTCAGGGCTAGCACTGTAAATCAAGATGTCGTCGAAGTAGACCACTACGAACTTCCCAATAAATGGCCTCAATAACTGGTTCATTACCCGCATAAAAGTACTCGGGGCATAGGCAGTCCGAAGGGCATTACCAGCCACTCGTACAACCCCTCCCGCGTCTTAAAAGCCATCTTTCATTCATCCCCAGGCCGAACTCTAATCTGATAATACCCACTCTTCAAATCGAGCTTGGTAAAAATAATCGCCCCACTAATCTGATCCAATAAATCATCCAACCTCGGAATTGGGAATCGGTATCTCACAGTAATCTTGTTAATGGCCCTACTGTCTACACACATATGCCAAGTTCCCTCTTTTTTTGGTGCTAACAAAGATGGAACAGCACAAGGGCTCAAGCTCTCCCTAACCTGTCCCTTAGCCAATAACTCTTCAACCTGTCGACGCAGCTCCTCGTGCTCCGCTGGACTCATTCTGTAGTGTGGTCTGTTAGGTAAAACTGCCCCTGGAACCAAATCTATGTGGTGTTGAATATCGCGAAGGGGTGGTAATCCCTCCGGGAGGTCGTCAGGAAAAACACTAGAAAATTCTGCTAACAACGGCAACACTTCTTCTGGGACCGGTATTGGTTCACTCACTTCTTTACCCAGTAATACAAACACTGTTTCGGCTTGCTGCAGTTCTTCGTCGAACTCTGGTAGTGTCAATAGAGTTGCATTTGTTCCTGTTGCTGTGGGTTTTGTGTTTATCGGCTTACTCGGTAACAAGACAATTTTTGTCCCATTAAACGCGAAGCTGTAAGTATTAGCTCGGCCATCATGAACTACACTCATGTCAAACTGCCAGGGTCGTCCCAACAACAAATGACAAGCATCCATAGCCACCACATCACACCATACACTATCCTTATACTTCGTTCCAATCGAAAAAGAAACAAGAGCTCGTTTAGAAACAGTTACCTCTCCTCCTTTCTTTAGCCAGGCTAGTTTGTATGGTTTTGGGTGCTTCTCCGTCTTCATGTTCGGCCGCCCGCCTCTTTCGAAACTATGTTCTCGAAGCTTCCCGCATCAATTACAAAGCGACAGATTTTACCCATGATGGTACACGTGGACTGGAAAATATTACTCCTTAGCCAGTCATCCTCCGTATTCGCCTTAGGTGTTAGGCAAGATCTCCGTACTACCAATACAATTCCCACGTCACCAGTGACAACTTCCTCTTCCTCAGGTTTCGTATCAAAAATAGGATTTTCTGCAATTTTGACTTCATCCTCATCTCGCTCCTCATCGGCCTCAACAAACAGGTGCCCTCTTACCAGTTTTTTTGCACTCTGATTGTCTGTGTCCAATTTCTCCACACCCAAAACACCTCATAGTGTTGGTACTGCTACTGCCAACCCCTTTACCAAACTGATTGCCAACACGACCCACGCCTCCCCCATTACTAACATTGGTGGTATTCGCACCATTGCTTCCCCACCAAAGCTCATACGTCAGCTTCTCAATCACCAAAGCCCGGCGATGTGCGGCCGAAACAGACGGGGTCAAGCATGTTAAGTGTGTCTTGAATCGACACCCTTAACCCACCAATGTACCGTGCCACCGCTTGTTCCTCGGTTTCCTGGATATCATTCCTAGCCAACAATTGGTAAAACTCAGTGGTATAGTCATCCACCGATTTGAGTCCTTGCCTCAAGTTCTGTAGCCTTTGATACAAGAGTAATTGATAGTTGTGGGGTAAGAACGCAGCCCGCAGATGTTTTTTCATTTTTTCCCAGGAAGTAATTTTTGATTTACCCAACGGTGCGCGATGTTTTCAATTGTTGCCACCAAGCCGTTGCTCTCCCACGCAACCTCGTTCCCAACGAGCCACCCGCCTATCCTCGGCACGAGTTTGAACTCGTAACCTCTTCGACAGTTGCCAACCAGTCAAGGAACTCATCCGGTTGAAGGCTGCCATGGAACTCGGGTATCTCTGTCCTCATACCCGACTCCCACCGCCTATCTTCCACCACTGGGACTCGTGGCCTCCTTCGACGAACCTGTGGGACGTCTTCATAGAACTCCCCCTCATCTTCACCGTCCGTTTCACCAACCACCCAATCTTCTGGTCTGTTCTGGTCTGGCGTACCAGTACCCCTATTCTGGTTTCTCAACATCTCGACCATCCTTTCTGTCAACACGGTCATCATCTGGTCCATCTTCTCGTCCACCATTTGCCCAAGTCGCCGTTCTAACCGGGTCAGTATCAAGATGCTCATAAAATTCCTCCACTCGCTGTTGACGAGGATTACGCCTTCCAACCATGGTTAATTGGAACAATTCGGCTCTGATACCAAACTGATGTAGCGAAAGCTCTGAGAGAGAGAAAGAGTGAATCAACGTCGTTGAACTCGCTCGCGATTACCGAACGTTGATCTTCCAAAACTTGCGTTGAGGTTTACAACCTACCGCGTTTTGGGCAACAATTCACGAAATTCAGAGAATAATATGAATTGGATTGAAAGATTAAATGTTTACAACCAAAGAACTGCCCAAAAACATCTCCCAACACTGTATTTGAAGGACCCAAAACCCAAAAGGCAAAATAAACAAAAAGACACTTTTGACTCTAAAACTTCTAAGCCACATAACATGGACCAAACGACGTTTTTTGGCCTAAAAACGAACGCATCACGGGGCTTGCCCCATGACGTTTGAAGTTCTCGAAGAGAGCTTCGATTTGATTTATTATAGGCCCCGTAACTCATCCGGAGTCAAAAGTTATGTCCCTTTCCGCGCGCACGGTCCAAATGTTCTAGAAATTTTACAGCTTGGTCGTCCACGTTTGTTTTTAGGCCAAAAAACGTCGTTTAGTCCATGTTATGTGGCTTAGAAGTTTTAGAGTCAAAAGTGTCTTTTTGTTTATTTTGCCTTTTGGGTTTTGGGTCCTTCAAATGTTGGAGATGTTTTGGGCGTTCTTTGGTTGTAAACATTTAATCTTTCAATCCAATTCATATTATTCTCGAATTTCGTGAATTGTTGCCCAAAACGCGGTAGGTTGTAAACCTCAACACAAGTTTTGGAAGATCGACGTTTGGTAATCGCGAGCGAGTTCAACGACGTTGATTCACTCTTTCCCTCTCTCATAGCTTTCGCTACGTCAAACCCAAAGCAACTTCTAACAAATAAGTACTACTAATACTGTAAGTATAGTAATAATAACACAAATATTATTATTATTGTTATTACAATTTAAAATAACTTTTGTATCAATCTAAATTAGGATCTCTTCAAGACTGAAAAATAATAAAAAATTATGGAATACCAATGGAGAAAAACTTTTTGTACGAAAGGGAGAAAGAAATAAAGCTCTATATAGCGTCAAAGATGCATGATAGAGAGAGAGAGGAGAGAAACGACCACAGTGGAGAGTATAGAAACTGCACAGGCGGGAAGAAAAAGATAAAGAAGAGAAAGGAGACTAAGAGAAGAAGAGAAGCAGAACAGATGATGAAGATCCCAGCGTGTGTTCTTACCGTGGGATTGTTCTCATTATATACTGTTACAACCAAGCAATCTATTGTCAATCAATTACAATCATATCAATCTACTGTCAATCAATATAATCATTCTATATTGTAAATATTTACCTACCTAAAATAACAAAATGACAGTCAATTACAATTCAATTACAATCTTTCTATAATACAAAATAAACTATCGTGGACAGTATTGGTCGTGGGTTTATCGAGAGCAAGGGTTTCGATTCTTTGGACGAATTACTTTTCTTTTACTATTTTACTTTTTTTTATTCTAGTTAAAGAATCTATCGCTCAAATTTTATTAATTTTTTTTTCTTTCGCAAAAGCCTTAAATTGCAATCGCGATTTCTAAATACTGTCACCTTGTTTTATTTTTTGCCACCAACATTGTTTTTGTTTCCCGCTCCTCTTAAAATAGGCTAGCGCGATGGCACTAGCGATTGCAAAAACAGTTTCCTAAATGTTTAGTGATGGGATGAAAGGAATGGCAAAAGCAATCACCATAGAGGTGATTAAGTGATGGTTTTAAAAGCCATCGCAACAAGCCATCGCATAAAAACAGTATTCTAGTAGTGACATTACATACTTGCGAAAGTCATCAAGGTTGCTTTGGTTTGTGGGGAAAGCTTGAACTTTCGCTCCAGCACAATGTGCCAAGCAAACAACCTTCCCAAAGGAAATTCCTTTAGCTTTAACCTTCTCAAGAGGCTCACAAGAATCCAAAGATAGATTCATCAAGCCATCTCCAAGGCCCTAAAAACAAGAAATAGTTTATTGATTCTCGTGAAGTTGTGTATTAAAACTTGAGGGCATAAAAACCAGAGTTTCATATTGACAGTAAGTGCTTAGGACAATGGCCGAGCCAGAAATTGTCAATGAGGGAGCAAAAGTAGCCTACTCATGTTCCACTCAGAGTATCGTCTTGAATAATAAACCAACAGGAATAACTTAATAACGAAACATCATAGCGTTTATGAAAGCAAGCACAATTGTTGAGCTACACTCACCTGATCACCAATGTTTAGAGGTATAACATCACCAACAACAATGTCATATATTGAAACCCTATCTCTTCTACCACCTCTAACAACCTGCATGCAGTTTGAGCATATATAACAATTTCAAATCCCAGACGAAACAACTAAAACAAAAATAAAAAGAGGATCAATCCATTGCTGTGGATAACTGCAGAGTTATATTTCACTTTTCCTCGTTCAAATTTTGAAACTGAAGGGACTGTCCGTAATCACTAATTGCTAATGAAAATAACCAACAAAAAGTAAACATCATTAGTAACAAATGCAAGCTTCTCAAACTTTATTTATGTCTTATATGATAACTATAGTAATTCAACCCAATGCACTAATAAACAACAAGGCAGGTAATGCCAAATAAGTTGTATCACTTTCTCCAATTCTCATACTAATCAACAAGAAAATCAAAAACCATCAATAGTAACGAAAATCAAAAGATTATGCTCACAGAACCCCTCCCCCCTCTCCTCCTCCTCCTCGAGAGAGAGAGAGAGAGAGAGAGAGAGAGAGAGAGAGAGATCACCAAGACCATATATCACCTGTAACATATATAACTAGAAGAACGGTAAAGCCAATGCTTCCCCATCATACCACCTTCTTTCAGGCCTGAGAATGAAGGCATGATACATCAATCAAAGTGGAAACTAGACCAAGGATCATGATCCTCAAGAAACTTTTAAACAGTACCACATTAAGGAACATGAAAGATGCACAACAAAAAGAAAGAGGCAATTGAAACGAAACATAACAAGTAAGAATTGCTAGAAATTGGATATCATGGGAGCATCATTGAAATACTTAGTGAAGGCCCACCTTTGAAAACCTTGCAACTTGACTTGGAAGCCCAACATCCTGAAGAATGAGAGTAACAAGAAAAAGAATTTAGAAACCTCAGGATCTTGTGAACTAAAATCAAAAAATCCCAGCCAAATTATTCAAAACACTTTCGATTCTTTTTTATTTTATTTATTTGACTTCTTATTGTAAAGATAGCATTCGAGAAAATATACAGATTTGGCTTCTTCATCATATATCAAAAGCTTGCAATTAAATGTAAAACACAACCAATTTGGATTCTACATGCTTCTCACCCTTCTTCCATGAATGAACGCCTCATCGCTGTTCACAAGCACCCTTGTCGCCCATATGTTTGCAAATATTTTCATGACTAGTTGGCTTAAAACGAAGAAAGAAAATACACCTAACTTACAGCATGAAGACCCATATGATATCGATCCAAGTATTAACTTGGACTTTGTCTTAAATCCCAAGAAAGTTGCATGGTTCTCTTGGCAATCAATTTTCTTTTTATTTTCCTTAATAGTCCGCACTGAAGGAATACACCATAAGTATTTGATAAATGATTAAACACAATTATGATCACATAGCTAAGTAAAAGAGGGGCATATTCAAGATACAAAGTTGATTGAGCTCATACTTGTTTCTATAACTGATGAGCTGGTCTCGAGTGGTAAGAAATCTCATGGAAATCCTTAAGGGGTGGCTGTGGTAATGGGCTTCACAAAGCATGAGGTCTGAGGTTCGATCTCATCCCATGTCCCCTTACGATAATAAATTAAGAAGAAAAGAAAAAGTAAAGGGAAATCTCCTGGATGTTTGGTTTTGATGCTTGGCACCTAGATTCAGTATATGAATATGCAGTTTGGCCATCTAAGCATCATAACATAATGAATAAGTGCATGAACCTATTGACTTGTAAGGCTTTTGTATCTATAGCAGCAGAGAAATATATTGGACTGACTACTTTAAAGAATATCAAGTTGTATTGTTTTAGCATAAAACGAAAGCAAAGGCAGAGCACTTATGCTAAGTGATTATATTTACTCTATGCTAAGTGATTATATTTAAAGAATATCAAGCTGTATCATTAGGGGATGAAAATTTATTTGAACTTCTAAAAACTGCACAAGTGATTATATTTACTCTATGCTAAGTACGAAAAATTTATGTTCCAATTTAAGTTAGAAAAATCATTCATAAATGCTTCTTTTGTCACACCAAAGACAACAAAAAATAAAAAACATAAATTTATGTTCCAATTTGAGTTTTACCAGCATCCATAATGGAGGGCGGATAGATCCTTATTAACATAACAATGTCAATTTAATTCTATTGAAATTTTTAGGGATAAAAGTAGTTATTTTTGTTACTTTTTCGCTTACTTGTAAGTTACATGCTGTAAAAAGTAAATTTAATTCTATTGAAATTCTATTGAAATTTTTAGGGCTAATACCATTTTAGGGTCCGAAGCTTCCCTACTTTTGCAATTTAGGGTACAAAGTCCAAAACACAATCAAACAGGGCCTCAACAGTCATTTTAAACTCAAATGGGGTGTATCATGACATCAGTTAGCTTTTTGCCCTCAAGTGATGATGAAAAAAGAAAACTTGTGACGAGCACATGGCCGCTTAATGGTAGAAAGTTAACGGACTTATGATAGACCACTTTCTAAGAAAAAATGAAAGTTTGGCCCTGTTTAACTAAATTTTGGGATTTCGTATCCTAAATTGCGAAGAGGGGTAAATTCTAAAAGCAATTACACATTAAAGTTTAAAATTGAGTAGTGAGAAAAAGTAAGAGGAGATCAAAAGTAGAGGGAGAATCCAAGTGGGAGACAAACTCCCCACCGGCTTAATATATAGTAATAGATATATTATATGTACACCTAGCTAGTGTCTCAAGCAATGATCAAATTAATTTTACAAAATCAATAGGTATCAACCTACAACGACCAAGTTATAGATGTAACAAATTGGTAAAATAAGTAATCTAAAAAGTGAAATTCTTCTATTAAATTACCAATCACCTCACAGGCTAGCAAACAACTATTTTAACTTTGCTCGCTCCCTGCCTTGTTTACTTTAACTCAACAACAGTAACCTGCCATACTTGGTTAACTCTTCATTTTCTTTTACCACCACTTTTACATAGCATCAAACTGAAGCTCTAGCATGTTAAATAATGGGTATTGATGAATCATTGTTAATTTTGTGGTCTCCGAATATTAGAGACTTGTGGAGTTCATTGTGTACACGTTGTTGTTGTTATTGCGATGATTGTTGCCTTCGAGTAGTAAAGGCCCCTTGAGATTGTGTCGTGATTATTATTGTCGTCGTTGTTGTTGTTTTTCCCGAGTTATAGACTCGTGTGTTCATGTTATAGTTGGGTGCCGGCCGTCAAGTCGCCGATGACTTGTTTTAGTTCTAAGGAGCATGCGTAGCTCTTTGAGACTTTCAACGTTAGCATTCTCGCGATGACCCGTGAGATTCATACGGGTAGTACATATCCCGAACGTTGGTTATTGTGGTTGGTACGGATAATTAGGGATGACACTACGGTTCGTTCGAGGTTTAGTTGTTGGTGACCATCTCTAGCGTAGTTGTATAAGACGTAGAGATTATACGTCGTGAAATGTGGTAACGTGTAGTATAAACCTATATAGGTTGTATTGTGGTCTCCTACGGTGTGGGATGACGAATTGTTGACATCATGACTCGATAGGACTCGACTTGGGTTGACTTAGTCAAACATTACGACTATGGTGTGCGGTGAATTGTTGACTCAACCTTATGCCTTAGCAAGGGTTAATTATCCATTTTAGATTTCTCCTTAAGTGTTATCGTGTAGTCATACCTTTAGTGCATGACATTCCATATGAGATGAATAGTCTCAATCGTCGGATGACGAGTTAGTTGTATTCTAGGTAGTATGGCACATCTTGGGTATCGTTCCATTTCGAGCGATGTGACTTGTAGGGAGTCGTAATATATTTCACATACGACGAAATGAGGAGGATTATATATATACATGAGATGGAGTGTATTGTGATCGTGGGATACCGTAGAGGTCCTAGGTTTCACGTGTTAGTAGCGCGTTGAATTATGATTGTAAGTACGATTAGGCTTACATATGTTATGATGGTTAAGTCTAGCAATTGCGGACTTAAATGATGTGATGTACGTGTGGTTGTTCTAGTAAGCAATAGGACAATCATCCTACTTTGATGATTGATTGTGTGTTTAGTATTTACAAGCACATTGTGTTGATCTAGTTTGTGATTCAATAGAACACATTATGGTTTGATTTCTTTGGGTTGTGATTCAATAGAACACATCATGATTTGGTTTATTAAGTTGTGATTCAATAGAACACACTTAGATTAGTTTGGCATAAGTAAACATCTACTTGTGCATTGCATCGAGTCCAGTGGCATATGTGCATTGGAGGTGTATTGACGCTCGGTTATTGCGGGAGCGGGGGCTTCGTAATAGCCGAAGGCCAATACACTGGCCTCGCCCTACCGTTGGCCACGGTAGGGGTTTTCTCTAGTCCCACGGTTGAACGGAATAAACGGCGCGTGCATTGTCGACATTGTTTTGTATGCATTGGGATACGGACACCGGTCCCTTGTGATACCTATAAGTGGCTAGAGCCGTATTGTCTCGGGTCGTAGGGGATCGAGCGATACGTCGACGTGGATACAGAAATGGTCCACCACGGGTACTTGTAGACCGTGCTTGACGCGATCGGGTACATTTATCGTTGGGTACTTGTAGATCGTGCTTGACGCGATCGGGTACATATATTTTCTTGGGATACGAGCACTGGTCCCTCTGTGATTTGTGTACGGCAGCAGCAGCACAATCATCTATCTATGTTTTATGTTCGGTATTGAGAGATGTGTCCAGCATCGACGGCACAGTTATTTATTATGGTTCTCTGGAGGTTATTATTATATGTTGGGATTCTTGCTATTCGAGCTTTGAGGTTCAAGCTCGTTTGTTATTCCGCTGCCTTGTTTTTAGTTTTCCGCTGCCCTGGTTTTGGTTTTGAGCTTTTGTGGCTCGCTTGTAATAGTTTTGCTTCGCGTTCACGCTCCGAGTTGGGGTTCAACACCGGACCCCGGACTCGGGTGGTGACAAAATCTCCATTGAAGACTTGTTTATCCTTTAAAAACAAGTCTTTTGGTCATCTAAAAGGATTGTCAAAGCTTCCCACAATCAATCTCTATTGCGCTCTTGTTTATCCTTTGAAAGCAAGTCTTTTGATCAACTATAAGGATCCACAAAGATTCCAACATTCAATCTCTATTGTGCTCTTGTTTATCCTTTGAAAGCAAGTCTTTTGATCATCTAAAAGATTCCACAAAGCTTCCAATAATCAACCATTATTGAGCACTTGTTTATCCTTTGTAAACAAGTCTTTTGAACCTCTAAAAGGATCCTCAAATCTTCCAACAATCAATCTCTATTAAGCTCTTGTTTATCCTTTAAAAATAAGTCTTTTGATCCTCTAAAAGGATCCACAAAGAATCAAACAATCAATCTATATTGAGCTCTTGTTTATCATTTGTAATAAAGACTTTTGATCCTCTAAAAGGATCCACAAAGCTTCCAACAATAAATCTCTATTGAGGACTTGTTTATCCTTTAAAAATAAGTCTTTTGATCATCTAAAAGGATCGTCAAAGCTTCCCACAATCAATCTCTATTGCGCTCTTGTTTATCCTTTGAAAGCAAGTCTTTTGATCATCTATAAGGATCCACAAATATTCCAACATTCAATCTCTATTGTGCTCTTGTTTATCTTTTGAAAGCAAGTCTTTTGATCATCTAAAGGAATCCACAAAGCTTCCAATAATCAACCTGATGCGTCCCACATCGGTTGCGGAGTGTCTCCTGGGCTGGTTAATAAGGTAGGGTTCAATCCTTCCCCTTTGAGCGCGCTTTTGGGGTGAAGTTAGGGATCCTCATCCTTATCATTTGGTATTAGAGCCACCACTCTGTTGGCTGGTGTCGCTTAGGGTTCGACGGATCGCCGACCGAGGCGGTCGGGTCTTAAGGGGGTGGGGATGATGCGTCCCACATCGGTTGCGGAGTGTCTCCTGGGCTGGTTAATAAGGTAGGGTTCAATCCTTCCCCTTTGAGCGCGCTTTTGGGGTGAAGTTAGGGATCCTCATCCTTATCATTAATGATGGAGGACCACTCAAGACTAATGACCCATTAATCATCAAGGATGGGCCAATTACAAGGTCAAGAGCAAAGAAGTTAAATGAAGCCTTATCAAGCCTTGTTTCGCAAGTCCAAGATGTCCAAGATCAAGCCCAATTGGTGACAAATGAAGAGCCCAAGTTGGTGTACATAATTCAAGGAGTGCAAGCCCAAAATGAGGACTTCTAGAGGTCAAAACCGTGTATAGGTGTGAACACGAGTTGTAAAAACGTGGGAACCCTTTCAAAGGTCTCCTAGGGAAGCCGAAATTGATCCAAACTGTGTCATCCAAGGGTGGAAAATCTGATCCATATTTCGGCCAAGCTAATTAGTAGAATCCTAGTCGTTTTTAGTTAGTTAAATCTTTTAGTTCTAGATTAATTTAAACTCTTATCCTTAGTTAAGTAGGAGTGTTATTCAAAAGCCTATAAATAGGCCTTTTATTTCATTGTAGAGGAGAGAATTTTATTATTAAAAATAGTGTGAGTTTAAACTCTTTCTTGACAAACATAGTTTGTTAGCATTTTGCAAACTTTGGATTAAGTTTGTGTGATATTCTAATTCGTGGTTCTTAATTAATCAATAATTAAGGGTTTCGAATCGATCAAGGTTCTTAGTTCATTGCGAAACTAAGGGTTGCGATCATCCTTGTGATTGTTATTCAAGTCCTAGGCGCGTTTCCGCGAGGTAATTCCGAAAGCGTGGTTCCAAGTTCGTTATACCTTGTGGGTCTCGTTGGGAATCACATCGGTTGGTATCGAGCAAAGGCTATTGGTAACAATCTTCTATCCCTATTTTATTCCTTGTTCTTAAAATTCCTCATTCCATATTCCATACACTATCATATCTAACCATCTTTTGTGCCACGAATTTTTTTCTTCAATTTCTTGCTCTAAGGCCGTACCAAAGAGGCTAGATTACAAAAAAAAAAAGAAAAAAGAAAAAAAGGGCAGAATTATTACTTTATTAATTCGGCCAAGAGACAAAAAAAAAGGAAGCCAAGAAGCTTGGCCGTGAGCTAAGTTAACTTCTTTTCCAAAGTATATTGATCTCAATCCTTGATTCGAGAATAAAAATCGAATCTTCTTTCTTCTTTTCTATAAACCTTCTTACCCCCTTTTCTAAAAACTCTTATTTCTTTGTTTTAATTAAATTCTACGAATCTTAGAATTTTCCAAACTTTACTTCCAAAATTGCTTTGTTCTAACTATACTTGTTTTCATCAAAGAGTCTTGAGTGGAAAAAGACAAGAGTGGTAAGGACATAAGAGGGGAGGTAAAAGTCAGATTTTGAGTGATACACGAGTGTCATATTTTGAGAGATATACGTAAGGGAGTGTGTGAGGTTTTCTTTAATCATGAATCAAGATAAGGAGAAAACTGTTGTAGACGATGAGGGAACACCTAATAACATGACAATGGCAGAATTGTTAGGAGAAATGAGGAGGATGATGAGGGAGGAGATAGGGCAAGTAAATGAGAGAATAGATAGGATAGAGCGTGGTCGTCAAGAACCACCACATAATGAGAATGCAAGAGAAAGAATGGGTAGAAATAGACCACCCATGAGAGATGATGAATGGGAGGAGGAAGATGAACCCCCAAGGAGGTTACCTAGAAGGGAACTTAGAGAGGAGAATAGAGGGTGGGAACCATTAAATTGAAAATCCCTTCTTTTCAAGGGAAGAGTGACCCGAAGGTTACCTAGAGTGGGAAAAAGAGTGGAGATGATCTTTGATTGTAATAATTACACCGAAAGAAATAAGGTGAGGATGGCTGCAATTGAATTCACCGACTATGCTCTTATTTGGTGGGATCAATTAGTGAATTCTAGAAGGAGGAACCGTGAGAGAGAGGTTGATACATGGGGTGAGATGAAAGCCATCATGAGAAAACGATTTGTTCCTAATTACTTCTATAGGAGACTTGTCAAAAGCTCCAAGCTTTGACCCAAGGAACGAAATCGTTGATGAATATCATAAGGAGATGGAGATGTACATGATTCGAGCTAATATACAAGAAGATGAAGAAAGCTGTTATGGCTCGATTTTTGAATGGTCTTAATAAAGAAATTGCTAACATGGTTGATTTGCGGCATTACATGGAGTTGGAAGAAATGGTCCACATGGCCATAAAGATTGAAAGACAACTCAAGAAGAAGACAACTTCCTACACCAAAAACTATGCTTCCAACTATCCAACCCAAGGCAAATTCAAAGGAGACAATTCAAAGGCAAGCACTTTCACACCTTCCAAGTTCCAAGGTAATGTTCCAAAATCTAAGGATGAGGACAAAAATAAAAGTGCTTCTTCTACTTCTTCTTCTACTTCTACACCTTCTCGTACCATAAAATGCTTCAAGTGCCAAGGTTTGGGGCATAAAGCCAATGAGTGCCCAAACAAGAGGGTGATGATTATTCATAATGATGGGGAAGTTTCTTCCGAAAGTGAAAAGGATGATGATGATGGTGATATCGAATTTGATGGTGATGAAGGGTATGCATTAGTAGTAAAACGTTCCCTTAATACCCAAGTAGTGGTAGATGATGATAGATTGCAAAGAGAGAATATTTTTCATACTAAATGCACAGTGAATGGGAGAGTGTGCATGGTGATTATTGATGGTGGTAGTTGTACCAATGTGGCTAGCATGGAGATGGTGGAGAAACTAAATTTAACCACTTTTAAACACCCCAATCCTTACAAATTGCAATGGCTTAGTGATTGTGGTGAGATAAGGGTCACTAGGCAAGTGATGGTTAATTTCTCCATTGGAACATACAAGGATGAGGTATTATGTGATGTTGTACCTATTCAAGCTAGTCATCTCTTGTTGGGAAGGCCATGGCAGTTTGACCGAAAGGTTATTTTTGATGGTTACTCCAACAAATATTCTTTCAAATATGGTGCAAAAACTGTTACTCTTGCCCCTTATCTCCACAAAAGGTGAGGGAAGATCAAATAAGAATGAGTGAATCAAGAAAGAAAAGTGAGGAAGAGAGAAAAAAGGAGAGATTGAGAGAGAGAGGGAGAGAGAGAGAAGGAGGCCGAGAGGAAAAGGAGAGTGAAAGTGGAAAAGAAAAGAAAAAGAGTGAAAATTTAGAGTTGAGTGGAAAAAATGAGAGGAGGGGAAAAAAGGAGAGCTTTTATGCAAAGTGTGGTGAGCTCAAGAGGGCGTTGAAGGAAGAAAGAGAGGTGTTTGTTTTGATCTATAAAGAATCACTTCTTAGTACTAATGATGTAACCCCTTCTCTTTCAAGTGTTGTTGTTCCTTTGTTGCAGGAATTTGAAGAAGTATTTCCTCAAGAAGAACCAAGTGGTCTCCCACCACTTAGAGGAATTGAACATCAAATTGACTTTATACCCGGTGCGGTCATTCCAAATCGACCGGCCTATAGAGCCAACCCTCAAGAAACACAAGAAATTCAAAAACAAGTTGAGGAATTGATGTCCAAAGGTGATGATGCTGATTTGTGGACAAATCCTTTCAAAGGAGGAGGGAATGATGGAGGACCACTCAAGACTAATGACCCATTAATCATCAAGGATGGGCCAATTACAAGGTCAAGAGCAAAGAAGTTAAATGAAGCCTTATCAAGCCTTGTTTCGCAAGTCCAAGATGTCCAAGATCAAGCCCAATTGGTGACAAATGAAGAGCCCAAGTTGGTGTACATAATTCAAGGAGTGCAAGCCCAAAATGAGGACTTCTAGAGGTCAAAACCGTGTATAGGTGTGAACACGAGTTGTAAAAACGTGGGAACCCTTTCAAAGGTCTCCTAGGGAAGCCGAAATTGATCCAAACTGTGTCATCCAAGGGTGGAAAATCTGATCCATATTTCGGCCAAGCTAATTAGTAGAATCCTAGTCGTTTTTAGTTAGTTAAATCTTTTAGTTCTAGATTAATTTAAACTCTTATCCTTAGTTAAGTAGGAGTGTTATTCAAAAGCCTATAAATAGGCCTTTTATTTCATTGTAGAGGATAGAATTTTATTATTAAAAATAGTGTGAGTTTAAACTCTTTCTTGACAAACATAGTTTGTTAGCATTTTGCAAACTTTGGATTAAGTTTGTGTGATATTCTAATTCGTGGTTCTTAATTAATCAATAATTAAGGGTTTCGAATCGATCAAGGTTCTTAGTTCATTGCGAAACTAAGGGTTGCGATCATCCTTGTGATTGTTATTCAAGTCCTAGGCGTACGTTTCCGCGAGGTAATTCCGAAAGCGTGGTTCCAAGTTCGTTATACCTTGTGGGTCTCGTTGGGAATCACATCACAACCACTATTGAGCACTTGTTTATCCTTTGTAAACAAGTGTTTTGAACCTCTAAAAGGATCCTCAAAGCTTCCAACAATCAATCTCTATTGAGCTCTTGTTTATCCTTTAAAAACAAGTCTTTTGATCCTCTAAAAGGATCCACAAAGAATCAAACAATCAATATATTGAGCTCTTGTTTATCATTTGTAATAAAGACTTTTGATCCTCTAAAAGGATCCACAAAGCTTCCAACAATAAATCTCTATTGAGGACTTGTTTATCCTTTAAAAACAAGTCTTTTGATCATCTAAAAGGATCGTCAAAGCTTCCCACAATCAATCTCTATTGCTCTCTTGTTTATCCTTTGAAAGCAAGTCTTTTGATCATCTATAAGGATCCACAAAGATTCCAACATTCAATCTCTATTGTGCTCTTGTTTATCCTTTGAAAGCAAGTCTTTTGATCATCTAAAAGAATCCACAAAGCTTCCAATAATCAACCACTATTGAGCACTTGTTTATCCTTTGTAAACAAGTCTTTTGAACCTCTAAAAGGATCCTCAAAGCTTCCAACAATCAATCTCTATTGAGCTCTTGTTTATCCTTTAAAAACAAGTCTTTTGATCATCTAAAAGGATCCACAAAGCATCCAACAATCAATCTATATTGAGCTCTTGTTTATCATTTGTAATAAAGACTTTTGATCCTCTAAAAGGATCCACAAAGCTTCCAACAATAAATCTCTATTGAGGACTTGTTTATCCTTTAAAAACAAGTCTTTTGATCATCTAAAAGGATCGTCAAAGCTTCCCACAATCAATCTCTATTGCGCTCTTGTTTATCCTTTGAAAGCAAGTCTTTTGATCATCTATAAGGATCCACAAAGATTCCAACATTCAATCTCTATTGTGCTCTTGTTTATCCTTTGAAAGCAAGTCTTTTGATCATCTAAAAGAATCCACAAAGCTTCCAATAATCAACCACTATTGAGCACTTGTTTATCCTTTGTAAACAAGTCTTTTGAACCTCTAAAAGGATCCTCAAAGCTTCCAACAATCAATCTCTATTGAGCTCTTGTTTATCCTTTAAAAACAAGTCTTTTGATCCTCTAAAAGGATCCACAAAGAATCAAACAATCAATCTATATTGAGCTCTTGTTTATCATTTGTAATAAAGACTTTTGATCCTCTAAAAGGATCCACAAAGCTTCCAACAATAAATCTCTATTGAGGACTTGTTTATCCTTTAAAAACAAGTCTTTTGATCATCTAAAAGGATCGTCAAAGCTTCCCACAATCAATCTCTATTGCGCTCTTGTTTATCCTTTAAAAGAAAGTCTTTTGATCATCTATAAGGATCCACAAAGATTCCAACATTCAATCTCTATTGTGCTCTTGTTTATCCTTTGAAAGCAAGTCTTTTGATCATCTATAAGGATCCACAAAGATTCCAACATTCAATCTCTATTGTGCTCTTGTTTATCCTTTGAAAGCAAGTCTTTTGATAACCAAAAAACATTCAATCTCTATTGTGCTCTTGTTTATCCTTTGAAAGCAAGTCTTTTGATAACCAAAATGAATCCACAAAGCTTCCAATAATCAACCACTATTGAGCACTTGTTTATCCTTTGTAAACAAGTCGTTTGAACCTCTAAAAGGATCCTCAAATCTTCTAACAATCAATTTCTATTGAGCTCTTGTTTATCCTTTAAAAACAAGTCTTTTGATCCTCTAAAAGGATCCACAAAGCATCCAACAATCAATCTATATTGAGCTCTTGTTTATCATTTGTAATAAAGACTTTTGATCCTCTAAAAGGATCCACAAAGCTTCCAACAATAAATCTCTATTGAGGACTTGTTTATCCTTTAAAAATAAGTCTTTTTGTCATCTAAAAGGATCGTCAAAGCTTCCCACAATCAATCTCTATTGCGCTCTTGTTTATCCTTTGAAAACAAGTCTTTTGATCATCTATAAGGATCCATAAAGATTCCAACATTCAATCTCTATTGTGCTCTTGTTTATCCTTTGAAAGCAAGTATTCTGATCATCTAAAAGAATCCACAAAGCTTCCAATAATCAACCACTATTGAGCACTTGTTTATCCTTTGTAAACAAGTCTTTTCAACCTTTAAAAGGATCTTCAAAGCTTCCAACAATCAATCTCTATTGAGCTCTTGTTTATCCTTTAAAAACAAGTCTTTTGATCCTCTAAAAGGATCCACAAAGAATCAAACAATCAATCTATATTGAGCTCTTGTTTATCATTTGTAATAAAGACTTTTGATCCTCTAAAAGGATCCACAAAGCTTCCAACAATAAATCTCTATTGAGGACTTGTTTATCCTTTAAAAACAAGTCTTTTGATCATCTAAAAGGATCGTCAAAGCTTCCCACAATCAATCTCTATTGCGCTCTTGTTTATCCTTTGAAAGCAAGTCTTTTGATCATCTATAAGGATCCACAAATATTCCAACATTCAATCTCTATTGTTCTCTTGTTTATCCTTTGAAAGCAAGTCTTTTGATCATCTATAAGGATCCACAAAGATTCCAACATTCAATCTCTATTGTGCTCTTGTTTATCCTTTGAAAGCAAGTCTTTTGATCATCTAAAAGAATCCACAAAGCTTCCAATAATCAACCTCTATTGAGCACTTGTTTATCCTTTGTAAACAAGTCTTTTGAACCTCTAAAAGGATCCTCAAAGCTTCCAACAATCAATCTCTATTGAGCTCTTGTTTATCCTTTGAAAACAAGTCTTTTGATCCTCTAAAAGGATCCACAAAGCATCCAACAATCAATCTATATTGAGCTCTTGTTTATCATTTGTAATAAAGACTTTTGATCCTCTAAAAGGATCCACAAAGCTTCCAACAATAAATCTCTATTGAGGACTTGTTTATCCTTTAAAAACAAGTCTTTTGATCATCTAAAAGGATCGTCAAAGCTTCCAACAATCAATCTCTATTGCGCTCTTGTTTATCCTTTGAAAGCAAGTCTTTTGATCATCTATAAGGATCCACAAATATTCCAACATTCAATCTCTATTGTGCTCTTGTTTATCATTTGTAATAAAGACTTTTGATCCTTTAAAAGGATCCACAAAGCTTCCAACAATAAATCTCTATTGAGGACTTGTTTATCCTTTAAAAACAAGTCTTTTGATCATCTAAAAGGATCGTCAAAGCTTCCAACAATCAATCTCTATTGCGCTCTTGTTTATCCTTTGAAAGCAAGTCTTTTGATCATCTATAAGGATCCACAAAGATTCCAACATTCAATCTCTATTGTGCTCTTGTTTATCCTTTGAAAGTAAGTCTTTTGATCATCTAAAAGAATCCACAAAGCTTCCAATAATCAATCACTATTGAGCACTTGTTTATCCTTTGTAAACAAGTCTTTTGAACCTCTAAAAGGATCCTCAAAGCTTCCAACAATCAATCTCTATTGAGCTCTTGTTTATCCTTTAAAAACAAGTATTTTGATCCTCTAAAAGGATCCACAAAGCATCCAACAATCAATCTATATTGAGCTCTTGTTTATCATTTGTAATAAAGACTTTTGATCCTCTAAAAGGATCCACAAAGCTTCCAACAATAAATCTCTATTGAGGACTTGTTTATCCTTTAAAAACAAGTCTTTTGATCATCTAAAAGGATCACAAAGCTTCCCACAATCAATCTCTATTGAGCTCTTGTTTATCCTTTGAAAGCAAGTCTTTTGATCATCTATAAGGATCCACAAAGATTCCAACATTCAATCTCTATTGTGCTCTTGTTTATCCTTTGAAAGCAAGTCTTTTGATCATCTATAAGGATCCACAAAGATTCCAACATTCAATCTCTATTGTGCTCTTGTTTATCCTTTGAAAGCAAGTCTTTTGATCATCTAAAAGAATCCACAAAGCTTCCAATAATCAACCACTATTGAGCACTTGTTTATCCTTTGTAAACAAGTCTTTTGAACCTCTAAAAGGATCCTCAAAGCTTCCAACAATCAATCTCTATTGAGCTCTTGTTTATCCTTTAAAAACAAGTCTTTTGATCCTCTAAAAGGATCCACAAAGCATCCAACAATCAATCTATATTGAGCTCTTGTTTATCATTTGTAATAAAGACTTTTGATCCTCTAAAAGGATCCACAAAGCTTCCAACAATAAATCTCTATTGAGGACTTGTTTATCCTTTAAAAACAAGTCTTTTGATCATCTAAAAGGATCGTCAAAGCTTCCCACAATCAATCTCTATTGCGCTCTTGTTTATCCTTTGAAAGCAAGTCTTTTGATCATCTATAAGGATCCACAAAGATTCCAACATTCAATCTCTATTGTGCTCTTGTTTATCCTTTGAAAGCAAGTCTTTTGATCATCTATAAGGATCCACAAAGATTCCAACATTCAATCTCTATTGTGCTCTTGTTTATCCTTTGAAAGCAAGTCTTTTGATCATCTAAAAGAATCCACAAAGCTTCCAATAATCAACCACTATTGAGCACTTGTTTATCCTTTGTAAACAAGTCTTTTGAACCTCTAAAAGGATCCTCAAAGCTTCCAACAATCAATCTCTATTGAGCTCTTGTTTATCCTTTAAAAACAAGTCTTTTGATCCTCTAAAAGGATCCACAAAGCATCCAACAATCAATCTATATTGAGCTCTTGTTTATCATTTGTAATAAAGACTTTTGATCCTCTAAAAGGATCCACAAAGCTTCCAACAATAAATCTCTATTGAGGACTTGTTTATCCTTTAAAAACAAGTCTTTTGATCATCTAAAAGGATCGTCAAAGCTTCCCACAATCAATCTCTATTGCGCTCTTGTTTATCCTTTGAAAGCAAGTCTTTTGATCATCTATAAGGATCCACAAAGATTCCAACATTCAATCTCTATTGTGCTCTTGTTTATCCTTTGAAAGCAAGTCTTTTGATCATCTAAAAGAATCCACAAAGCTTCCAATAATCAACCACTATTGAGCACTTGTTTATCCTTTGTAAACAAGTCTTTTGAACCTCTAAAAGGATCCTCAAAGCTTCCAACAATCAATCTCTATTGAGCTCTTGTTTATCCTTTAAAAACAAGTCTTTTGATCCTCTAAAAGGATCCACAAAGCATCCAACAATCAATCTATATTGAGCTCTTGTTTATCATTTGTAATAAAGACTTTTGATCCTCTAAAAGGATCCACAAAGCTTCCAACAATAAATCTCTATTGAGGACTTGTTTATCCTTTAAAAACAAGTCTTTTGATCATCTAAAAGGATCGTCAAAGCTTCCCACAATCAATCTCTATTGCGCTCTTGTTTATCCTTTGAAAGCAAGTCTTTTGATCATCTATAAGGATCCACAAAGATTCCAACATTCAATCTCTATTGTGCTCTTGTTTATCCTTTGAAAGCAAGTCTTTTGATCATCTAAAAGAATCCACAAAGCTTCCAATAATCAACCACTATTGAGCACTTGTTTATCCTTTGTAAACAAGTCTTTTGAACCTCTAAAAGGATCCTCAAAGCTTCCAACAATCAATCTCTATTGAGCTCTTGTTTATCCTTTAAAAACAAGTCTTTTGATCCTCTAAAAGGATCCACAAAGCATCCAACAATCAATCTATATTGAGCTCTTGTTTATCATTTGTAATAAAGACTTTTGATCCTCTAAAAGGATCCACAAAGCTTCCAACAATAAATCTCTATTGAGGACTTGTTTATCCTTTAAAAACAAGTCTTTTGATCATCTAAAAGGATCGTCAAAGCTTCCCACAATCAATCTCTATTGCGCTCTTGTTTATCCTTTGAAAGCAAGTCTTTTGATCATCTATAAGGATCCACAAAGATTCCAACATTCAATCTCTATTGTGCTCTTGTTTATCCTTTGAAAGCAAGTCTTTTGATCATCTAAAAGAATCCACAAAGCTTCCAATAATCAACCACTATTGAGCACTTGTTTATCCTTTGTAAACAAGTCTTTTGAACCTCTAAAAGGATCCTCAAAGCTTCCAACAATCAATCTCTATTGAGCTCTTGTTTATCCTTTAAAAACAAGTCTTTTGATCCTCTAAAAGGATCCACAAAGCATCCAACAATCAATCTATATTGAGCTCTTGTTTATCATTTGTAATAAAGACTTTTGATCCTCTAAAAGGATCCACAAAGCTTCCAACAATAAATCTCTATTGAGGACTTGTTTATCCTTTAAAAACAAGTCTTTTGATCATCTAAAAGGATCGTCAAAGCTTCCCACAATCAATCTCTATTGCGCTCTTGTTTATCCTTTGAAAGCAAGTCTTTTGATCATCTATAAGGATCCACAAAGATTCCAACATTCAATCTCTATTGTGCTCTTGTTTATCCTTTGAAAGCAAGTCTTTTGATCATCTATAAGGATCCACAAAGATTCCAACATTCAATCTCTATTGTGCTCTTGTTTATCCTTTGAAAGCAAGTCTTTTGATCATCTAAAAGAATCCACAAAGCTTCCAATAATCAACCACTATTGAGCACTTGTTTATCCTTTGTAAACAAGTCTTTTGAACCTCTAAAAGGATCCTCAAAGCTTCCAACAATCAATCTCTATTGAGCTCTTGTTTATCCTTTAAAAACAAGTCTTTTGATCCTCTAAAAGGATCCACAAAGCATCCAACAATCAATCTATATTGAGCTCTTGTTTATCATTTGTAATAAAGACTTTTGATCCTCTAAAAGGATCCACAAAGCTTCCAACAATAAATCTCTATTGAGGACTTGTTTATCCTTTAAAAACAAGTCTTTTGATCATCTAAAAGGATCGTCAAAGCTTCCCACAATCAATCTCTATTGTGCTCTTGTTTATCCTTTGAAAGCAAGTCTTTTGATCATCTATAAGGATCCACAAAGATTCCAACATTCAATCTCTATTGTGCTCTTGTTTATCCTTTGAAAGCAAGTCTTTTGATCATCTAAAAGAATCCACAAAGCTTCCAATAATCAACCACTATTGAGCACTTGTTTATCCTTTGTAAACAAGTCTTTTGAACCTCTAAAAGGATCCTCAAAGCTTCCAACAATCAATCTCTATTGAGCTCTTGTTTATCCTTTAAAAACAAGTCTTTTGATCCTCTAAAAGGATCCACAAAGCATCCAACAATCAATCTATATTGAGCTCTTGTTTATCATTTGTAATAAAGACTTTTGATCCTCTAAAAGGATCCACAAAGCTTCCAACAATAAATCTCTATTGAGGACTTGTTTATCCTTTAAAACAAGTCTTTTGATCATCTAAAAGGATCGTCAAAGCTTCCCACAATCAATCTCTATTGCTCTTGTTTATCCTTTGAAAGCAAGTCTTTTGATCATCTATAAGGATCCACAAAGATTCCAACATTCAATCTCTATTGTGCTCTTGTTTATCCTTTGAAAGCAAGTCTTTTGATCATCTAAAAGAATCCACAAAGCTTCCAATAATCAACCACTATTGAGCACTTGTTTATCCTTTGTAAACAAGTCTTTTGAACCTCTAAAAGGATCCTCAAAGCTTCCAACAATCAATCTCTATTGAGCTCTTGTTTATCCTTTAAAACAAGTCTTTTGATCCTCTAAAAGGATCCACAAAGCATCCAACAATCAATCTATATTGAGCTCTTGTTTATCATTTGTAATAAAGACTTTTGATCCTCTAAAAGGATCCACAAAGCTTCCAACAATAAATCTCTATTGAGGACTTGTTTATCCTTTAAAAACAAGTCTTTTGATCATCTAAAAGGATCGTCAAAGCTTCCCACAATCAATCTCTATTGCGCTCTTGTTTATCCTTTGAAAGCAAGTCTTTTGATCATCTATAAGGATCCACAAAGATTCCAACATTCAATCTCTATTGTGCTCTTGTTTATCCTTTGAAAGCAAGTCTTTTGATCATCTATAAGGATCCACAAAGATTCCAACATTCAATCTCTATTGTGCTCTTGTTTATCCTTTGAAAGCAAGTCTTTTGATCATCTAAAAGAATCCACAAAGCTTCCAATAATCAACCACTATTGAGCACTTGTTTATCCTTTGTAAACAAGTCTTTTGAACCTCTAAAAGGATCCTCAAAGCTTCCAACAATCAATCTCTATTGAGCTCTTGTTTATCCTTTAAAACAAGTCTTTTGATCCTCTAAAAGGATCCACAAAGCATCCAACAATCAATCTATATTGAGCTCTTGTTTATCATTTGTAATAAAGACTTTTGATCATCTAAAAGGATCCACAAAGCTTCCAACAATAAATCTCTATTGAGGACTTGTTTATCCTTTAAAACAAGTCTTTTGATCATCTAAAAGGATCGTCAAAGCTTCCACAATCAATCTCTATTGCGCTCTTGTTTATCCTTTGAAAGCAAGTCTTTTGATCATCTATAAGGATCCACAAAGATTCCAATATTCAATCTCTATTGTGCTCTTGTTTATCCTTTGAAAGCAAGTCTTTTGATCATCTAAAAGGATCCTCAAAGCTTCCAACAATCAATCTCTATTGAGCTCTTGTTTATCCTTTAAAACAAGTCTTTTGATCCTCTAAAAGGATCCACAAAGCATCCAACAATCAATCTATATTGAGCTCTTGTTTATCATTTGTAATAAAGACTTTTGATCCTCTAAAAGGATCCACAAAGCTTCCAACAATAAATCTCTATTGAGGACTTGTTTATCCTTTAAAAACAAGTCTTTTGATCATCTAAAAGGATCCACAAAGCTTCCACAATCAATCTCTATTGAGCTCTTGTTTATCCTTTGAAAGCAAGTCTTTTGATCATCTATAAGGATCCACAAAGATTCCAACATTCAATCTCTATTGTGCTCTTGTTTATCCTTTGAAAGCAAGTCTTTTGATCATCTATAAGGATCCACAAAGATTCCAACATTCAATCTCTATTGTGCTCTTGTTTATCCTTTGAAAGCAAGTCTTTTGATCATCTAAAAGAATCCACAAAGCTTCCAATAATCAACCACTATTGAGCACTTGTTTATCCTTTGTAAACAAGTCTTTTGAACCTCTAAAAGGATCCTCAAAGCTTCCAACAATCAATCTCTATTGAGCTCTTGTTTATCCTTTAAAAACAAGTCTTTTGATCCTCTAAAAGGATCCACAAAGCATCCAACAATCAATCTATATTGAGCTCTTGTTTATCATTTGTAATAAAGACTTTTGATCCTCTAAAAGGATCCACAAAGCTTCCAACAATAAATCTCTATTGAGGACTTGTTTATCCTTTAAAAACAAGTCTTTTGATCATCTAAAAGGATCGTCAAAGCTTCCACAATCAATCTCTATTGCGCTCTTGTTTATCCTTTGAAAGCAAGTCTTTTGATCATCTATAAGGATCCACAAAGATTCCAACATTCAATCTCTATTGTGCTCTTGTTTATCCTTTGAAAGCAAGTCTTTTGATCATCTATAAGGATCCACAAAGATTCCAACATTCAATCTCTATTGTGCTCTTGTTTATCCTTTGAAAGCAAGTCTTTTGATCATCTAAAAGAATCCACAAAGCTTCCAATAATCAACCACTATTGAGCACTTGTTTATCCTTTGTAAACAAGTCTTTTGAACCTCTAAAAGGATCCTCAAAGCTTCCAACAATCAATCTCTATTGAGCTCTTGTTTATCCTTTAAAAACAAGTCTTTTGATCCTCTAAAAGGATCCACAAAGCATCCAACAATCAATCTATATTGAGCTCTTGTTTATCATTTGTAATAAAGACTTTTGATCCTCTAAAAGGATCCACAAAGCTTCCAACAATAAATCTCTATTGAGGACTTGTTTATCCTTTAAAAACAAGTCTTTTGATCATCTAAAAGGATCGTCAAAGCTTCCCACAATCAATCTCTATTGCGCTCTTGTTTATCCTTTGAAAGCAAGTCTTTTGATCATCTATAAGGATCCACAAAGATTCCAACATTCAATCTCTATTGTGCTCTTGTTTATCCTTTGAAAGCAAGTCTTTTGATCATCTAAAAGAATCCACAAAGCTTCCAATAATCAACCACTATTGAGCACTTGTTTATCCTTTGTAAACAAGTCTTTTGATCCTCTAAAAGGATCCTCAAAGCTTCCAACAATCAATCTCTATTGAGCTCTTGTTTATCCTTTAAAAACAAGTCTTTTGATCCTCTAAAAGGATCCACAAAGCATCCAACAATCAATCTATATTGAGCTCTTGTTTATCATTTGTAATAAAGACTTTTGATCCTCTAAAAGGATCCACAAAGCTTCCAACAATAAATCTCTATTGAGGACTTGTTTATCCTTTAAAACAAGTCTTTTGATCATCTAAAAGGATCGTCAAAGCTTCCCACAATCAATCTCTATTGCTCTTGTTTATCCTTTGAAAGCAAGTCTTTTGATCATCTATAAGGATCCACAAAGATTCCAACATTCAATCTCTATTGTGCTCTTGTTTATCCTTTGAAAGCAAGTCTTTTGATCATCTAAAAGAATCCACAAAGCTTCCAATAATCAACCACTATTGAGCACTTGTTTATCCTTTGTAAACAAGTCTTTTGAACCTCTAAAAGGATCCTCAAAGCTTCCAACAATCAATCTCTATTGAGCTCTTGTTTATCCTTTAAAACAAGTCTTTTGATCCTCTAAAAGGATCCACAAAGCATCCAACAATCAATCTATATTGAGCTCTTGTTTATCATTTGTAATAAAGACTTTTGATCCTCTAAAAGGATCCACAAAGCTTCCAACAATAAATCTCTATTGAGGACTTGTTTATCCTTTAAAAACAAGTCTTTTGATCATCTAAAAGGATCGTCAAAGCTTCCCACAATCAATCTCTATTGCGCTCTTGTTTATCCTTTGAAAGCAAGTCTTTTGATCATCTATAAGGATCCACAAAGATTCCAATATTCAATCTCTATTGTGCTCTTGTTTATCCTTTGAAAGCAAGTCTTTTGATCATCTATAAGGATCCACAAAGATTCCAACATTCAATCTCTATTGTGCTCTTGTTTATCCTTTGAAAGCAAGTCTTTTGATCATCTAAAAGAATCCACAAAGCTTCCAATAATCAACCACTATTGAGCACTTGTTTATCCTTTGTAAACAAGTCTTTTGAACCTCTAAAAGGATCCTCAAAGCTTCCAACAATCAATCTCTATTGAGCTCTTGTTTATCCTTTAAAAACAAGTCTTTTGATCCTCTAAAAGGATCACAAAGCATCCAACAATCAATCTATATTGAGCTCTTGTTTATCATTTGTAATAAAGACTTTTGATCATCTAAAAGGATCCACAAAGCTTCCAACAATAAATCTCTATTGAGGACTTGTTTATCCTTTAAAAACAAGTCTTTTGATCATCTAAAAGGATCGTCAAAGCTTCCCACAATCAATCTCTATTGCGCTCTTGTTTATCCTTTGAAAGCAAGTCTTTTGATCATCTATAAGGATCCACAAAGATTCCAATATTCAATCTCTATTGTGCTCTTGTTTATCCTTTGAAAGCAAGTCTTTTGATCATCTAAAAGAATCCTCAAAGCTTCCAACAATCAATCTCTATTGAGCTCTTGTTTATCCTTTAAAAACAAGTCTTTTGATCCTCTAAAAGGATCCACAAAGCATCCAACAATCAATCTATATTGAGCTCTTGTTTATCATTTGTAATAAAGACTTTTGATCCTCTAAAAGGATCCACAAAGCTTCCAACAATAAATCTCTATTGAGGACTTGTTTATCCTTTAAAAACAAGTCTTTTGATCATCTAAAAGGATCGTCAAAGCTTCCACAATCAATCTCTATTGACCTTGTTTATCCTTTGAAAGCAAGTCTTTTGATCATCTATAAGGATCCACAAAGATTCCAATATTCAATCTCTATTGTGCTCTTGTTTATCCTTTGAAAGCAAGTCTTTTGATCATCTATAAGGATCCACAAAGATTCCAACATTCAATCTCTATTGTGCTCTTGTTTATCCTTTGAAAGCAAGTCTTTTGATCATCTAAAAGAATCCACAAAGCTTCCAATAATCAACCACTATTGAGCACTTGTTTATCCTTTGTAAACAAGTCTTTTGAACCTCTAAAAGGATCCTCAAAGCTTCCAACAATCAATCTCTATTGAGCTCTTGTTTATCCTTTAAAACAAGTCTTTTGATCCTCTAAAAGGATCCACAAAGCATCCAACAATCAATCTATATTGAGCTCTTGTTTATCATTTGTAATAAAGACTTTTGATCCTCTAAAAGGATCCACAAAGCTTCCAACAATAAATCTCTATTGAGGACTTGTTTATCCTTTAAAAACAAGTCTTTTGATCATCTAAAAGGATCGTCAAAGCTTCCACAATCAATCTCTATTGCGCTCTTGTTTATCCTTTGAAAGCAAGTCTTTTGATCATCTATAAGGATCCACAAAGATTCCAACATTCAATCTCTATTGTGCTCTTGTTTATCCTTTGAAAGCAAGTCTTTTGATCATCTATAAGGATCCACAAAGATTCCAACATTCAATCTCTATTGTGCTCTTGTTTATCCTTTGAAAGCAAGTCTTTTGATCATCTAAAAGAATCCACAAAGCTTCCAATAATCAACCACTATTGAGCACTTGTTTATCCTTTGTAAACAAGTCTTTTGAACCTCTAAAAGGATCCTCAAAGCTTCCAACAATCAATCTCTATTGAGCTCTTGTTTATCCTTTAAAACAAGTCTTTTGATCCTCTAAAAGGATCCACAAAGCATCCAACAATCAATCTATATTGAGCTCTTGTTTATCATTTGTAATAAAGACTTTTGATCATCTAAAAGGATCCACAAAGCTTCCAACAATAAATCTCTATTGAGGACTTGTTTATCCTTTAAAAACAAGTCTTTTGATCATCTAAAAGGATCGTCAAAGCTTCCCACAATCAATCTCTATTGTGCTCTTGTTTATCCTTTGAAAGCAAGTCTTTTGATCATCTATAAGGATCCACAAAGATTCCAACATTCAATCTCTATTGTGCTCTTGTTTATCCTTTGAAAGCAAGTCTTTTGATCATCTAAAAGAATCCACAAAGCTTCCAATAATCAACCACTATTGAGCACTTGTTTATCCTTTGTAAACAAGTCTTTTGATCCTCTAAAAGGATCCTCAAAGCTTCCAACAATCAATCTCTATTGAGCTCTTGTTTATCCTTTAAAAACAAGTCTTTTGATCCTCTAAAAGGATCCACAAAGCATCCAACAATCAATCTATATTGAGCTCTTGTTTATCATTTGTAATAAAGACTTTTGATCCTCTAAAAGGATCCACAAAGCTTCCAACAATAAATCTCTATTGAGGACTTGTTTATCCTTTAAAACAAGTCTTTTGATCATCTAAAAGGATCGTCAAAGCTTCCCACAATCAATCTCTATTGCGCTCTTGTTTATCCTTTGAAAGCAAGTCTTTTGATCATCTATAAGGATCCACAAAGATTCCAATATTCAATCTCTATTGTGCTCTTGTTTATCCTTTGAAAGCAAGTCTTTTGATCATCTAAAAGGATCCTCAAAGCTTCCAACAATCAATCTCTATTGAGCTCTTGTTTATCCTTTAAAAACAAGTCTTTTGATCCTCTAAAAGGATCCACAAAGCATCCAACAATCAATCTATATTGAGCTCTTGTTTATCATTTGTAATAAAGACTTTTGATCCTCTAAAAGGATCCACAAAGCTTCCAACAATAAATCTCTATTGAGGACTTGTTTATCCTTTAAAACAAGTCTTTTGATCATCTAAAAGGATCGTCAAAGCTTCCCACAATCAATCTCTATTGCGCTCTTGTTTATCCTTTGAAAGCAAGTCTTTTGATCATCTAAGGATCCACAAAGATTCCAACATTCAATCTCTATTGTGCTCTTGTTTATCCTTTGAAACAAGTCTTTTGATCATCTAAAAGGATCCTCAAAGCTTCCAACAATCAATCTCTATTGAGCTCTTGTTTATCCTTTAAAACAAGTCTTTTGATCCTCTAAAAGGATCCACAAAGCTTCAACAATCAATCTATATTGAGCTCTTGTTTATCATTTGTAATAAAGTCTTTTGATCCTCTAAAAGGATCCACAAAGCTTCCAACAATCAATCTCTATTGAGGACTTGTTTATCCTTTGAAAACAAGTCTTTTGATCATCTAAAAGGATCACAAAGCTTCCAACAATCAATCTCTATTGAGCTCTTGTTTATCCTTTGAAAGCAAGTCTTTTGATCATCTATAAGGATCCACAAAGATTCCAACATTCAATCTCTATTGTGCTCTTGTTTATCCTTTGAAAGCAAGTCTTTTGATCATCTAAGGATCCACAAAGATTCCAACATTCAATCTCTATTGTGCTCTTGTTTATCCTTTGAAAGCAAGTCTTTTGATCATCTAAAAGAATCCACAAAGCTTCCAATAATCAACCACTATTGAGCACTTGTTTATCCTTTGTAAACAAGTCTTTTGAACCTCTAAAAGGATCCTCAAAGCTTCCAACAATCAATCTCTATTGAGCTCTTGTTTATCCTTTAAAACAAGTCTTTTGATCCTCTAAAAGGATCCACAAAGCATCCAACAATCAATCTATATTGAGCTCTTGTTTATCATTTGTAATAAAGACTTTTGATCCTCTAAAAGGATCCACAAAGCTTCCAACAATAAATCTCTATTGAGGACTTGTTTATCCTTTAAAACAAGTCTTTTGATCATCTAAAAGGATCCAAAGCTTCCCACAATCAATCTCTATTGCGCTCTTGTTTATCCTTTGAAAGCAAGTCTTTTGATCATCTATAAGGATCCACAAAGATTCCAACATTCAATCTCTATTGTGCTCTTGTTTATCCTTTGAAAGCAAGTCTTTTGATCATCTAAAAGAATCCACAAAGCTTCCAATAATCAACCACTATTGAGCACTTGTTTATCCTTTGAAACAAGTCTTTTGATCCTCTAAAAGGATCCTCAAAGCTTCCAACAATCAATCTCTATTGAGCTCTTGTTTATCCTTTAAAAACAAGTCTTTTGATCCTCTAAAAGGATCCACAAAGCATCCAACAATCAATCTATATTGAGCTCTTGTTTATCATTTGTAATAAAGACTTTTGATCCTCTAAAAGGATCCACAAAGCTTCCAACAATAAATCTCTATTGAGGACTTGTTTATCCTTTAAAACAAGTCTTTTGATCATCTAAAAGGATCGTCAAAGCTTCCACAATCAATCTCTATTGCGCCCTTGTTTATCCTTTGAAAGCAAGTCTTTTGATCATCTATAAGGATCCACAAAGATTCCAACATTCAATCTCTATTGTGCTCTTGTTTATCCTTTGAAAGCAAGTCTTTTGATCATCTAAAAGAATCCACAAAGCTTCCAATAATCAACCACTATTGAGCACTTGTTTATCCTTTGTAAACAAGTCTTTTGAACCTCTAAAAGGATCCTCAAAGCTTCCAACAATCAATCTCTATTGAGCTCTTGTTTATCCTTTAAAACAAGTCTTTTGATCCTCTAAAAGGATCCACAAAGCATCCAACAATCAATCTATATTGAGCTCTTGTTTATCATTTGTAATAAAGACTTTTGATCCTCTAAAAGGATCCACAAAGCTTCCAACAATAAATCTATATTGAGGACTTGTTTATCCTTTAAAAACAAGTCTTTTGATCATCTAAAAGGATCGTCAAAGCTTCCCACAATCAATCTCTATTGCGCTCTTGTTTATCCTTTGAAAGCAAGTCTTTTGATCATCTATAAGGATCCACAAAGATTCCAATATTCAATCTCTATTGTGCTCTTGTTTATCCTTTGAAAGCAAGTCTTTTGATCATCTATAAGGATCCACAAAGATTCCAACATTCAATCTCTATTGTGCTCTTGTTTATCCTTTGAAAGCAAGTCTTTTGATCATCTAAAAGAATCCACAAAGCTTCCAATAATCAACCACTATTGAGCACTTGTTTATCCTTTGTAAACAAGTCTTTTGAACCTCTAAAAGGATCCTCAAAGCTTCCAACAATCAATCTCTATTGAGCTCTTGTTTATCCTTTAAAAACAAGTCTTTTGATCCTCTAAAAGGATCCACAAAGCATCCAACAATCAATCTATATTGAGCTCTTGTTTATCATTTGTAATAAAGACTTTTGATCCTCTAAAAGGATCCACAAAGCTTCCAACAATAAATCTCTATTGAGGACTTGTTTATCCTTTAAAAACAAGTCTTTTGATCATCTAAAAGGATCGTCAAAGCTTCCCACAATCAATCTCTATTGCGCCCTTGTTTATCCTTTGAAAGCAAGTCTTTTGATCATCTATAAGGATCCACAAAGATTCCAATATTCAATCTCTATTGTGCTCTTGTTTATCCTTTGAAAGCAAGTCTTTTGATCATCTATAAGGATCCACAAAGATTCCAACATTCAATCTCTATTGTGCTCTTGTTTATCCTTTGAAAGCAAGTCTTTTGATCATCTAAAAGAATCCACAAAGCTTCCAATAATCAACCACTATTGAGCACTTGTTTATCCTTTGTAAACAAGTCTTTTGAACCTCTAAAAGGATCCTCAAAGCTTCCAACAATCAATCTCTATTGAGCTCTTGTTTATCCTTTAAAAACAAGTCTTTTGATCCTCTAAAAGGATCCACAAAGCATCC
Organism: Platycodon grandiflorus; assembly: GCA_016624345.1. Taxonomy (NCBI): domain Eukaryota; kingdom Viridiplantae; phylum Streptophyta; class Magnoliopsida; order Asterales; family Campanulaceae; genus Platycodon; species Platycodon grandiflorus. The sequence continues at coordinate 80,069,755 of CM028362.1, read as the reverse complement.
AACAATCAATCTATATTGAGCTCTTGTTTATCATTTGTAATAAAGACTTTTGATCTTCTAAAAGGATCCACAAAGCTTCCAACAATAAATCTCTATTGAGGACTTGTTTATCCTTTAAAAACAAGTCTTTTGATCATCTAAAAGGATCGTCAAAGCTTCCCACAATCAATCTCTATTGCGCTCTTGTTTATCCTTTGAAAGCAAGTCTTTTGATCATCTATAAGGATCCACAAAGATTCCAACATTCAATCTCTATTGTGCTCTTGTTTATCCTTTGAAAGCAAGTCTTTTGATCATCTAAAAGAATCCACAAAGCTTCCAATAATCAACCACTATTGAGCACTTGTTTATCCTTTGAAACAAGTCTTTTGATCCTCTAAAAGGATCCTCAAAGCTTCCAACAATCAATCTCTATTGAGCTCTTGTTTATCCTTTAAAAACAAGTCTTTTGATCCTCTAAAAGGATCCACAAAGCATCCAACAATCAATCTATATTGAGCTCTTGTTTATCATTTGTAATAAAGACTTTTGATCCTCTAAAAGGATCCACAAAGCTTCCAACAATAAATCTCTATTGAGGACTTGTTTATCCTTTAAAAACAAGTCTTTTGATCATCTAAAAGGATCGTCAAAGCTTCCCACAATCAATCTCTATTGCGCTCTTGTTTATCCTTTGAAAGCAAGTCTTTTGATCATCTATAAGGATCCACAAAGATTCCAATATTCAATCTCTATTGTGCTCTTGTTTATCCTTTGAAAGCAAGTCTTTTGATCATCTAAATGAATCCTCAAAGCTTCCAACAATCAATCTCTATTGAGCTCTTGTTTATCCTTTAAAAACAAGTCTTTTGATCCTCTAAAAGGATCCACAAAGCATCCAACAATCAATCTATATTGAGCTCTTGTTTATCATTTGTAATAAAGACTTTTGATCCTCTAAAAGGATCCACAAAGCTTCCAACAATAAATCTCTATTGAGGACTTGTTTATCCTTTAAAACAAGTCTTTTGATCATCTAAAAGGATCGTCAAAGCTTCCCACAATCAATCTCTATTGCTCTTGTTTATCCTTTGAAAGCAAGTCTTTTGATCATCTATAAGGATCCACAAAGATTCCAACATTCAATCTCTATTGTGCTCTTGTTTATCCTTTGAAAGCAAGTCTTTTGATCATCTAAAAGAATCCACAAAGCTTCCAATAATCAACCACTATTGAGCACTTGTTTATCCTTTGTAAACAAGTCTTTTGAACCTCTAAAAGGATCCTCAAAGCTTCCAACAATCAATCTCTATTGAGCTCTTGTTTATCCTTTAAAATCAAGTCTTTTGATCCTCTAAAAGGATCCACAAAGCATTCAACAATCAATCTATATTGAGCTCTTGTTTATCATTTGTAATAAAGACTTTTGATCTCTAAAAGGATCCACAAAGCTTCCAACAATAAATCTCTATTGAGGACTTGTTTATCCTTTGAAAACAAGTCTTTTGATCATCTAAAAGGATCGTCAAAGCTTCCCACAATCAATCTCTATTGAGCTCTTGTTTATCCTTTGAAAGCAAGTCTTTTGATCATCTATAAGGATCCACAAAGATTCCAACATTCAATCTCTATTGTGCTCTTGTTTATCCTTTGAAAGCAAGTCTTTTGATCATCTAAAAGGATCCACAAAGCTTCCAACAATCAATCTCTATTGAGCACTTGTTTATCCTTTGAAAGCAAGTCTTTTGATCATCTAAAAGGATCCACAAAGCTTCCAACAATCAATCTCTATTGAGCTCTTGTTTATCCTTTGTAAACAAGTCTTTTGATCCTCTAAAAGGATCCACAAAGCTTCCAACAATCAATCTCTATTGAGCTCTTGTTTATCCTTTAAAAATAAGTCTTGTGATCCTCTTGTTTATCCTTTGAAAGCAAGTCTTTTGATCATCTAAAAGAATCCACAAAGCTTCCAATAATCAACCACTATTGAGCACTTGTTTATCCTTTGTAAACAAGTCTTTTGAACCTCTAAAAGGATCCTCAAAGCTTCCAATAATCAATCTCTATTGAGCTCTTGTTTATTCTTTAAAAACAAGTCTTTTGATCCTCTAAAAGGATCCACAAAACATCCAACAATCAATCTATATGGAGCTCTTGTTTATCATTTGTAATAAAGACTTTTGATGCTCTAAAAGGATCCACAAAGCTTCCAACAATAAATCTCTATTGAGGACTTGTTTATCCTTTAAAAACAAGTCTTTTGATCATCTAAAAGGATCGTCAAAGCTTCCCACAATCAATCTCTATTGCGCTCTTGTTTATCCTTTGAAAGCAAGTCTTTTGATCATCTATAAGGATCCACAAAGATTTCTATATTCAATCTCTATTGTGCTCTTGTTTATCCTTTGAAAGCAAGTCTTTTGATCATCTATAAAGATCCACAAAGATTCCAACATTCAATCTCTATTGTGTCTTGTTTATCCTTTGAAAGCAAGTCTTTTGATCATCTAAAAGAATCCACAAAGCTTCCAATAATCAACCACTATTGAGCACTTGTTTATCCTTTATAAACAAGACTTTTGAACCTCTAAAAGGATCCTCAAAGCTTCCAACAATCAATCTCTATTGAGCCCTTATTTATTCTTTAAAAACAAGTCTTTTGATCCTCTAAAAGGATCCACAAAGCATCCAACAATCAATCTATATTGAGCTCTTGTTTATCATTTGTAATAAAGACTTTTGATCTTCTAAAAGGATCCACAAAGCTTCCAACAATAAATCTCTATTGAGGACTTGTTTATCCTTTAAAAACAAGTCTTTTGATCATCTAAAAGGATCGTCAAAGCTTCCCACAATCAATCTCTATTGCGCCCTTGTTTATCCTTTGAAAGCAAGTCTTTTGATCATCTATAAGGATCCACAAAGATTCCAACATTCAATCTCTATTGTGCTCTTGTTTATCCTTTGAAAGCAAGTCTTTTGATCATCTAAAAGAATCCACAAAGCTTCCAATAATCAACCACTATTGAGCACTTGTTTATCCTTTGAAACAAGTCTTTTGATCCTCTAAAAGGATCCTCAAAGCTTCCAACAATCAATCTCTATTGAGCTCTTGTTTATCTTTTAAAAACAAGTCTTTTGATCCTCTAAAAGGATACACAAAGCATCCAACAATCAATCTATATTGAGCTCTTGATTATCTAAAAGAATCCACAAAGCTTCCAACAATAAATCTCTATTGAGGACTTGTTTATCCTTTAAAAAGAAGTCTTTTGATCATCTAAAAGGATCGTCAAAGCTTCCCACAATCAATCTCTATTGCGCCCTTGTTTATCCTTTGAAAGCAAGTCTTTTGATCATCTATAAGGATCCACAAAGATTCCAACATTCAATCTCTATTGTGCTCTTGTTTATCCTTTGAAAGCAAGTCTTTTGATCATCTAAAAGAATCCACAAAGCTTCCAATAATCAACCACTATTGAGCACTTGTTTATCCTTTGTAAACAAGTCTTTTGAACCTCTAAAAGGATCCTCAAAGCTTCCAACAATCAATCTCTATTGAGCTCTTGTTTATCCTTTAAAATCAAGTCTTTTGATCCTCTAAAAGGATACACAAAGCATTCAACAATCAATCTATATTGAGCTCTTGTTTATCATTTGTAATAAAGACTTTTGATGCTCTAAAAGGATCCACAAAGCTTCCAACAATAAATCTATATTGAGGACTTGTTTATCCTTTAAAAACAAGTCTTTTGATCATCTAAAAGGATCGTCAAAGCTTCCCACAATCAATCTCTATTGCGCTCTTGTTTATCCTTTGAAAGCAAGTCTTTTGATCATCTATAAGGATCCACAAAGATTCCAATATTCAATCTCTATTGTTCTCTTGTTTATCCTTTGAAAGCAAGTCTTTTGATCATCTATAAGGATCCACAAAGATTCCAACATTCAATCTCTATTGTGCACTTGTTTATCCTTTGAAAGCAAGTCTTTTGATCATCTAAAAGAATCCGCAAAGCTTCCAATAATAAACCACTATTGAGCACTTGTTTATCCTTTGTAAACAAGTCTTTTGAACCTCTAAAAGGATCCTCAAAGCTTCCAACAATCAATCTCTATTGAGCTCTTATTTATTCTTTAAAAACAAGTCTTTTGATCCTCTAAAAGGATCCACAAAGCATACAACAATCAATCTATATTGAGCTCTTGTTTATCATTTGTAATAAAGACTTTTGATCTTCTAAAAGGATCCACAAAGCTTCCAACAATAAATCTCTATTGAGGACTTGTTTATCCTTTAAAAACAAGTCTTTTGATCATCTAAAAGGATCGTCAAAGCTTCACACAATCAATCTCTATTGCGCCTTGTTTATCCTTTGAAAGCAAGTCTTTTGATCATCTATAAGGATCCACAAAGATTCCAATATTCAATCTCAGTTGTGCTCTTGTTTATCTTTTGAAAGCAAGTCTTTTGATCATATAAATGAATCCTCAAAGCTTCCAACAATCAATCTCTATTGAGCTCTTGTTTATCTTTTAAAAACAAGTCTTTTGATCCTCTAAAAGGATACACAAAACATCCAACAATCAATCTATATTGAGCTCTTGTTTATCATTTGTAATAAAGACTTTTGATCCTCTAAAAGGATCCACAAAGCTTCCAACAATAAATCTCTATTGAGGACTTGTTTATCCTTTAAAATGAAGTCTTTTGATCATCTAAAAGGATCGTCAAATCTTCCCACAATCAATCTCTATTGCGCCCTTGTTTATCCTTTGAAAGCAAGTCTTTTGATCATCTGTAAGGATCCACAAAGATTCCAACATTCAATCTCTATTGTGCTCTTGTTTATCCTTTGAAAGCAAGTCTTTTGATCATGTAAATGAATCTACAAAGCTTCCAATAATCAACCACTAGTGAGCACTTGTTTATCCTTTGTAAACAAGTCTTTTGAACCTCTAAAAGGATCCTCAAAGCTTCCAACAATCAATCTCTATTGAGCTCTTGTTTATCCTTTAAAATCAAGTCTTTTGATCCTCTAAAAGGATACACAAAGCATTCAACAATCAATCTATATTGAGCTCTTGTTTATCATTTGTAATAAAGACTTTTGATGCTCTAAAAGGATCCACAAAGCTTCCAACAATAAATCTATATTGAGGACTTGTTTATCCTTTAAAAACAAGTCTTTTGATCATCTAAAAGGATCGTCAAAGCTTCCCACAATCAATCTCTATTGCGCCCTTGTTTATCCTTTGAAAGCAAGTCTTTTGATCATCTATAAGGATCCACAAAGATTCCAATATTCAATCTCTATTGTTCTCTTGTTTATCCTTTGAAAGCAAGTCTTTTGATTATCTATAAGGATCCACAAAGATTCCAACATTCAATCTCTATTGTGCACTTGTTTATCCTTTGAAAGCAAGTCTTTTGATCATCTAAAAGAATCCACAAAGCTTCCAATAATCAACCACTATTGAGCACTTGTTTATCCTTTGTAAACAAGTCTTTTGAACCTCTAAAAGGATCCTCAAAGCTTCCAACAATCAATCTCTATTGAGCTCTTGTTTATCCTTTAAAAATAAGTCTTTTGATCCTCTAAAAGGATCCACAAAGCATCCAACAATCAATCTATATTGAGCTCTTGTTTATCATTTGTAATAAAGACTTTTGATCATCTAAAAGGATCCACAAAGCTTCCAACAATAAATCTCTATTGAGTACTTGTTTATCCTTTAAAAACAAGTCTTTTGATCATCTAAAAGGATCGTCAAAGCTTCCCACAATCAATCTCTATTGCGCCCTTGTTTATCCTTTGAAAGCAAGTCTTTTGATCATCTATAAGGATCCACAAAGATTTCAATATTCAATCTCAATTGTGCTCTTGTTTATCCTTTGAAAGAAAGTCTTTTGATCATCTATAAGGATCCACAAAGATTCCAACATTCAATCTCTATTGTGCTCTTGTTTATCCTTTGAAAGCAAGTCTTTTGATCATCTAAAAGAATCCACAAAGCTTCCAATAATCAACCACTATTGAGCACTTGTTTATCCTTTGTAAACAAGTCTTTTGAACCTCTAAAAGGATCCTCAAAGCTTCCAACAATCAATCTCTATTGAGCTCTTATTTATTCTTTAAAAACAAGTCTTTTGATCCTCTAAAAGGATCCACAAAGCATCCAACAATCAATCTATATTGAGCTCTTGTTTATCATTTGTAATAAAGACTTTTGATCTTCTAAAAGGATCCACAAAGCTTCCAACAATAAATCTCTATTGAGGACTTGTTTATCCTTTAAAAACAAGTCTTTTGATCATCTAAAAGGATCGTCAAAGCTTCACACAATCAATCTCTATTGCGCCCTTGTTTATCCTTTGAAAGCAAGTCTTTTGATCATCTATAAGGATCCACAAAGATTCCAATATTCAATCTCAATTGTGCTCTTGTTTATCCTTTGAAAGCAAGTCTTTTGATCATGTAAATGAATCCTCAAAGCTTCCAACAATCAATCTCTATTGAGCTCTTGTTTATCTTTTAAAAACAAGTCTTTTGATCCTCTAAAAGGATACACAAAGCATCCAACAATCAATCTATATTGAGCTCTTGTTTATCATTCGTAATAAAGACTTTTGATCCTCTAAAAGGATTCACAAAGCTTCCAACAATAAATCTCTATTGAGGACTTGTTTATCCTTTAAAAAGAAGTCTTTTGATCATCTAAAAGAATCGTCAAAGCTTCTCACAATCAATCTGATGTGATTCCCAACGAGACCCACAAGTTATAACGAACTTGGAACCACGCTTTCGGAATTACCTCGCGGAAACGTACGCCTAGGACTTGAATAACAATCACAAGGATGATCGCAACCCTTAGTTTCGCAATGAACTAAGAACCTTGATCGATTCGAAACCCTTAATTATTGATTAATTAAGAACCACGAATTAGAATATCACACAAACTTAATCCAAAGTTTGCAAAATGCTAACAAACTATGTTTGTCAAGAAAGAGTTTAAACTCACACTATTTTTAATAATAAAATTCTGTCCTTTACAATGAAAGAAAAGACGCCTTTATATAGGCCTTAAAACAATGTATCCTAATTATTTTAGGAGACTAATTGACTACCAAATTCTATCTAGAAAAGGAATAAAAATCTGAATAACAAAAGGACTCCTAATCTAAGAAGAAAACTAAATAAAACATGTCTAACATACTTTCCAAGTCAAAGAAGGAACAAGGAAGTAAGAAAGAAATAGGAAACATGGCCAAGGTCTTCTAGAAGCTTTACAAATCCCGGTTTTCTAAAGGCCCAATTTTAAAAAGTGCACTTTGGCCCCCAAAAGTCATCCATTTAGTATTAAAAAGCTTCCAAATTCATCCTTCAACTTATGGGCTCACTTTTTAAGGTTTTTGCTTCCAAAAAATGTCGTTTAAGCCCTCAAACTTTCCTAAACATGTTGGACTTCAATCATAGTCACCATATTGGCCTCTTCAATTGACTTCCATGCTTGGGTTTGTTTTTGGACTTGCAACATAAGGCTTGCTAAAGCTTGGTTCATCCTTTTACCCCTTGCTCTTGTTATTGGACCATCTTAAATCATCAATGGATCATTATTATTGGCCTTGCTTGTTGGACCCTTGTTGACATCACTTGGTGGTCCTCCATCATTCCCTCCTCCTTTGAAAGGATTTGTCCACAAATCAGTTTCACCTACATCAAATGGACGCAAATCAGAAATAGAGAAATATTCACTAACATTATTCTCACCATGTAATTCCACTTTGAATGTCATGTCGTAGGCTTTCTTGTTTTCTCCATCCAAGCTCACAAAACTCCAATCACCGGGATCAAAAATCAGTCGAACTTGGCTTGCTCTAACTCTTACAAGAAACACAACCAAATAACACAATGCAAGATGATCAAAGTTGTTAGCATAAATTACATTATATAACAATTGAGCACACCTCAAAGACAAAAATCTCTTATACCTAACAATCTGATCATAATCAACATTCTTAATTCCCAAGCTATCACATGTCAAAGCACTCTCAAATACATTCTTAACATGAAACACACAACCCTCCCAAGTTTTAGCATGCTTAAGAAGAATTGCTTTTAACAAAGCAGATTTAACTCTAAGTGTTCCATGCAATCCATAAATCTTGTGAAAGAATAATACAACATGGAAAATTTCATCTAATTTGTGACATGGAATATGATAAACCATTTTTAAGAGTTCATTTGCATTCACAAACATAGAACTCTGAGATACTCCCAATACACAATTCAAATTTATCAAGCTAATCTTCAATGCACCATAAAGACTTACCAAGTCAACCTTTAATGAATAATCCATGAATGGATCAACATAAGAATGACTAGGTATAAATGATGTCATGCATAATCCATTACCAATTAGCTTACCAATTTTCAACCAATCACTCAATCCATTGTGACTAACCAAATTTTGCAATTCAAACTTCTTAGGCATGTCAAGTGGTCTAACAAGCTTTCTCGTGAATAATGTGCCCACATGACCAATCAAATTACCAACACCAATATCTTCACAAATTTTGAATTCCCTACTAAGGTCATATGACTTGCCATGATTGTCAAGTCCTAATAACTTAGTATCATAAGAAGAAGATAAGCCAAACCTATGAGAATGTGTATATTCTACAACAATCTCATTTTGCGGATCATATCCCCACTTGTATCTCACAACCTTCTTATTCAGTTCGGGAAATACATCAACAAAAATCTGTAGAGAAGAAGCAACACATGGAAGAGAAAATTGGGGTGACATGTTAGTATAAAAAGATTTCTCTTTGGAAAAGAGGACTATTTCACTATGTTTTTCCCACAACTCCCTCTTAATCTCACCACTCATTGCATAAAAACTCTCCTTTTTTCCCCTCCACTCAGATTTTTCACTCAACTCATTTGTCCCACTCTTTTTCTTTTCTCTCTCACTTTCTATCTTACTCTCTTTTTTCTCTCGTTCACCTTCTCTCTCTCCCTCTCTATCTCTCTCAAGCTCTCCTTTTTTTATCTCTCTCTCTTTCTCTTCTCTCTCAATCTCTCTTCTTTTTATCTCTCTCTCTTTTTCTTCTCTCCTTGATGCACTCGTCCTTACTTGATCTTCCCTCACCTTTTGTGGGGATAAGGGAGCAAGAGTAATGGTTTTCCCACCAAACTTGAAGGAGTATTTATTGGAGTTCTCATTGAAAGAGACTATTCGATCAAGTTGCCATGGTTTACCCAACAGAAGATGACAAGTTTGCATAGGTACAATATCACATAATACTTCATCCTTGTACCCCCCAATTGAAAAATTAATCATCACTTGTTTGTGCACCCTCAACTCACCATACTCATTGAGCCATTGTAGTTTGTATGGATTAGGGTGTTTCAAGGTAGGTAGATTGAGCTTTTCTACCATTTCTGCGCTAGCTACATTAGTGCAACTCCCCCTATCAATAATAACCACGCACACTCTCCCATTTACTGTACATCTAGTATGAAAAATATTCTCACGTTGTATCTCCTCAACATCTTGTATTTTCATACTCAACATCCTCCTCACTACCTCATTTGTCTCAAACTTATCACCAATGACATCACCCAATGGTAGCATAGTAGAAGAAGCATTGTTTCTCTTATTCACTACTTCATCTTTAGGAATTTCAACCTTGATTTTGTTTATGGAGTTCTCGACTCTAGATCTCCCATTGGCATTAGGACTAGGAATCTCTTGACTACTACCCCTCCTCTCGAGTGGTTGCTTATCTTTAAAACTTTTATGACCTCGTCCTATCATCTCTATGCGATCTATCCTCTCATTCATTTGCCCAATCTCTTCCCTCATCATCCTCCTCATCTCACCTAACAAATCTGCCCTTGACATCTTATTACCCTCCTTCTTTACAATATTCTTTTCCTTTACTTGAGACATGAATTTAGAAACCTCATTCACTCCCTTACGTGTATCTCTCAAAATCATGACACTCGTGTATGAAATTTATGACTTTTACCTCCCCTCTTATGTACTCACCACTCTTGTCTTTTTCCACTCAAAAACTCTTTGATGAAAACAAGTATAGTTAGAACAAAGCAATTTTGGAAGTAAAGTTTTGAAACTCTAAAATTCGTAGAATTTAATTAAAACAAAGAAATAAGAGTTTTTAGAAAAGGGGTAAGAAGGTTTATAGAAAAGAAGAAAGATTCGATTTTTTATTCTCGAATCAAAGATGGAGATAATTTTGGTTTGAGAAGAAAGAACTTTCTAGCACACGGCCCAAGCTCCTTTTGCTTTCTTTGATTTTTTTTTTTTTTTTGTACTGCCTTGAAGACGTTTTTTGTATTGTCTTCTTCTTTTTTTTTTTGTACTAGCTTGGCCGAATTTTCAAGGGAAAATTCTGCCTTCTTTTTTTTTTTTTTACTAATAGCCTCCTTTGGGATGGCTTGAAGAAGAAAAGATGAAGAAAACTCTGTGGCACAAAAAGATGATTAGAATAGATAGTGTATGGATTATGGAATGAAGGAATTAAGAACAAGATAATAAAATAGGGATAGAAAGATTGTTACCAATAGCCTTTGCTCTGATACCAACTGATGTGATTCCCAACGAGACCCACAAGTTATAACGAACTTGGAACCACGCTTTCGAATTACCTCGGAAACGTACGCCTAGGACTTGAATAACAATCACAAGGATGATCGCAACCCTTAGTTTCGCAATGAACTAAGAACCTTGATCGATTCGAAACCCTTAATTATTGATTAATTAAGAACCACGAATTAGAATATCACACAAACTTAATCCAAAGTTTGTAAAATGCTAACAAACTATGTTTGTCAAGAAAGAGTTTAAACTCACACTATTTTTAATAATAAAATTCTGTCCTTTACAATGAAATAAAAGACGCCTTTATATAGGCCTTAAAACAATGTATCCTAATTATTTTAGGAGACTAATTGACTACCAAATTCTATCTAGAAAAGGAATAAAAATCTGAATAACAAAAGGACTCCTAATCTAAGAAGAAAACTAAATAAAACATGTCTAACATACTTTCCAAGTCAAAGAAGGAACAAGGAAGTAAGAAAGAAATAGGAAACATGGCCAAGGTCTTCTAGAAGCTTTACAAATCCCGGTTTTCTAAAGGCCCAATTTTAAAAAGTGCACTTTGGCCCCCAAAAGTCATCCATTTAGTATTAAAAAGCTTCCAAATTCATCCTTCAACTTATGGGCTCACTTTTTAAGGTTTTTGCTTCCAAAAAATGTCGTTTAAGCCCTCAAACTTTCCTAAACATGTTGGACTTCAATCATAGTCACCATATTGGCCTCTTCAATTGACTTCCATGCTTGGGTTTGTTTTTGGACTTGCAACATAAGGCTTGCTAAAGCTTGGTTCATCCTTTTACCCCTTGCTCTTGTTATTGGACCATCTTAAATCATCAATGGATCATTATTATTGGCCTTGCTTGTTGGACCCTTGTTGACATCACTTGGTGGTCCTCCATCACAATCTCTATTGTGCCCTTGTTTATCCTTTGAAAGCAAGTCTTTTGATCATCTGTAAGGATTCACAAAGATTCCAACATTCAATCTCTATTGTGCTCTTGTTTATCCTTTGAAAGCAAGTCTTTTGATCATCTAAAAGAATCCACAAAGCTTCCAATAATCAACCACTATTGAGCACTTGTTTATCCTTTGTAAACAAGTCTTTTGAACCTCTAAAAGGATCCTCAAAGCTTCCAACAATCAATCTCTATTGAGCTCTTGTTTATCCTTTAAAATCAAGTCTTTTGATCCTCTAAAAGGATACACAAACCATTCAATAATCAATCTATATTGAGCTCTTGTTTATCATTTGTAATAAAGACTTTTGATGCTCTAAAAGGATCCAAAAAGCTTCCAACAATAAATCTATATTGAGGACTTGTTTATCCTTTAAAAACAAGTCTTTTGATCATCTAAAACGATCGTCAAAGCTTCCCACAATCAATCTCTATTGCGCTCTTGTTTATCCTTTGAAAGCAAGTCTTTTGATCATCTATAAGGATTCACAAAATTCCTATATTCAATCTCTATTGTGCTCTTGTTTATCCTTTAAAAGCAAGTCTTTTGATCATCTATAAGGATCCACAAAGATTCCAACATTCAATCTCTATTGTGCTCTTGTTTATCCTTTGAAAGCAAGTCTTTTGATCATCTAAAAGAATCCACAAAGCTTCCAATAATCAACCACTATTGAGCACTTGTTTATCATTTGTAAACAAGTCTTTTGAACCTCTAAAAGGATCCTCAAAGCTTCCAACAATCAATCTCTATTGAGCTCTTGTTTATCTTTAAAATAAGTCTTTTGATCCTCTAAAAGGATCCACAAAGCATCCAACAATCAATCTATATTGAGCTCTTGTTTATCATTTGTAATAAAGACTTTTGATCATCTAAAAGGATCCACAAAGCTTCCAACAATAAATCTCTATTGAGGACTTGTTTATCCTTTAAAAACAAGTCTTTTGATCATCTAAAAGGATCCACAAAGCTTCCAACAATCAATCTCTATTGTGCTCTTGTTTATCCTTTGAAAGCAAGTCTTTTGATCATCTATAAGGATCCACAAAGATTCCAATATTCAATCTCTATTGAGCTCTTGTTTATCCTTTGAAAGCAAGTCTTTTGATCATCTAAAAGGATCCTCAAAGCTTCCAACAATCAATCTCTATTGAGCTCTTGTTTATCCTTTAAAAACAAGTCTTTTGATCCTCTAAAAGGATCCACAAAGCATCCAACAATCAATCTATATTGAGCTCTTGTTTATCATTTGTAATAAAGACTTTTGATCCTCTAAAAGGATCCACAAAGCTTCCAACAATAAATCTCTATTGAGGACTTGTTTATCCTTTAAAACAAGTCTTTTGATCATCTAAAAGGATCGTCAAAGCTTCCCACAATCAATCTCTATTGCGCTCTTGTTTATCCTTTGAAAGCAAGTCTTTTGATCATCTATAAGGATCCACAAAGATTCCAACATTCAATCTCTATTGTGCTCTTGTTTATCCTTTGAAAGCAAGTCTTTTGATCATCTAAAAGAATCCACAAAGCTTCCAATAATCAACCACTATTGAGCACTTGTTTATCCTTTGTAAACAAGTCTTTTGAACCTCTAAAAGGATCCTCAAAGCTTCCAACAATCAATCTCTATTGAGCTCTTGTTTATCCTTTAAAAACAAGTCTTTTGATCCTCTAAAAGGATCCACAAAGCATTCAACAATCAATCTATATTGAGCTCTTGTTTATCATTTGTAATAAAGACTTTTGATCCTCTAAAAGGATCCACAAAGCTTCCAACAATAAATCTCTATTGAGGACTTGTTTATCCTTTAAAAACAAGTCTTTTGATCATCTAAAAGGATCGTCAAAGCTTCCCACAATCAATCTCTATTGCGCTCTTGTTTATCCTTTGAAAGCAAGTCTTTTGATCATCTATAAGGATCCACAAAGATTCCAACATTCAATCTCTATTGTGCTCTTGTTTATCCTTTGAAAGCAAGTCTTTTGATCATCTAAAAGAATCCACAAAGCTTCCAACAATCAATCTCTATTGAGCACTTGTTTATCCTTTGTAAACAAGTCTTTTGATCCTCTAAAAGGATCCTCAAAGCTTCCAACAATCAATCTCTATTGAGCTCTTGTTTATCCTTTAAAAACAAGTCTTTTGATCCTCTAAAAGGATCCACAAAGCTTCCAACAATCAATCTATATTGAGCTCTTGTTTATCATTTGTAATAAAGTCTTTTGATCCTCTAAAAGGATCCACAAAGCTTCCAACAATCAATCTCTATTGAGGACTTGTTTATCCTTTAAAACAAGTCTTTTGATCATCTAAAAGGATCGTCAAAGCTTCCCACAATCAATCTCTATTGCGCTCTTGTTTATCCTTTGAAAGCAAGTCTTTTGATCATCTATAAGGATCCACAAAGATTCCAACATTCAATCTCTATTGTGCTCTTGTTTATCCTTTGAAAGCAAGTCTTTTGATCATCTAAAAGAATCCACAAAGCTTCCAATAATCAACCACTATTGAGCACTTGTTTATCCTTTGTAAACAAGTCTTTTGAACCTCTAAAAGGATCCTCAAAGCTTCCAACAATCAATCTCTATTGAGCTCTTGTTTATCCTTTAAAAACAAGTCTTTTGATCCTCTAAAAGGATCCACAAAGCATCCAACAATCAATCTATATTGAGCTCTTGTTTATCATTTGTAATAAAGACTTTTGATCCTCTAAAAGGATCCACAAAGCTTCCAACAATAAATCTCTATTGAGGACTTGTTTATCCTTTAAAAACAAGTCTTTTGATCATCTAAAAGGATCGTCAAAGCTTCCCACAATCAATCTCTATTGCGCTCTTGTTTATCCTTTGAAAGCAAGTCTTTTGATCATCTATAAGGATCCACAAAGATTCCAACATTCAATCTCTATTGTGCTCTTGTTTATCCTTTGAAAGCAAGTCTTTTGATCATCTAAAAGAATCCACAAAGCTTCCAATAATCAACCACTATTGAGCACTTGTTTATCCTTTGTAAACAAGTCTTTTGAACCTCTAAAAGGATCCTCAAAGCTTCCAACAATCAATCTCTATTGAGCTCTTGTTTATCCTTTAAAACAAGTCTTTTGATCCTCTAAAAGGATCCACAAAGCATCCAACAATCAATCTATATTGAGCTCTTGTTTATCATTTGTAATAAAGACTTTTGATCCTCTAAAAGGATCCACAAAGCTTCCAACAATAAATCTCTATTGAGGACTTGTTTATCCTTTAAAACAAGTCTTTTGATCATCTAAAAGGATCGTCAAAGCTTCCCACAATCAATCTCTATTGCGCTCTTGTTTATCCTTTGAAATCAAGTCTTTTGATCATCTATAAGGATCCACAAAGATTCCAACATTCAATCTCTATTGTGCTCTTGTTTATCCTTTGAAAGTAAGTCTTTTGATCATCTAAAAGAATCCACAAAGCTTCCAATAATCAACCACTATTGAGCACTTGTTTATCCTTTGTAAACAAGTCTTTTGAACCTCTAAAAGGATCCTCAAAGCTTCCAACAATCAATCTCTATTGAGCTCTTGTTTATCCTTTAAAACAAGTCTTTTGATCCTCTAAAAGGATCCACAAAGCATCCAACAATCAATCTATATTGAGCTCTTGTTTATCATTTGTAATAAAGACTTTTGATCCTCTAAAAGGATCCACAAAGCTTCCAACAATAAATCTCTATTGAGGACTTGTTTATCCTTTAAAAACAAGTCTTTTGATCATCTAAAAGGATCGTCAAAGCTTCCCACAATCAATCTCTATTGCGCTCTTGTTTATCCTTTGAAAGCAAGTCTTTTGATCATCTATAAGGATCCACAAAGATTCCAACATTCAATCTCTATTGTGCTCTTGTTTATCCTTTGAAAGCAAGTCTTTTGATCATCTAAAAGAATCCACAAAGCTTCCAATAATCAACCACTATTGAGCACTTGTTTATCCTTTGTAAACAAGTCTTTTGAACCTCTAAAAGGATCCTCAAAGCTTCCAACAATCAATCTCTATTGAGCTCTTGTTTATCCTTTAAAAACAAGTCTTTTGATCCTCTAAAAGGATCCACAAAGCATCCAACAATCAATCTATATTGAGCTCTTGTTTATCATTTGTAATAAAGACTTTTGATCCTCTAAAAGGATCCACAAAGCTTCCAACAATAAATCTCTATTGAGGACTTGTTTATCCTTTAAAACAAGTCTTTTGATCATCTAAAAGGATCGTCAAAGCTTCCCACAATCAATCTCTATTGCGCTCTTGTTTATCCTTTGAAATCAAGTCTTTTGATCATCTATAAGGATCCACAAAGATTCCAACATTCAATCTCTATTGTGCTCTTGTTTATCCTTTGAAAGCAAGTCTTTTGATCATCTAAAAGAATCCACAAAGCTTCCAATAATCAACCACTATTGAGCACTTGTTTATCCTTTGTAAACAAGTCTTTTGAACCTCTAAAAGGATCCTCAAAGCTTCCAACAATCAATCTCTATTGAGCTCTTGTTTATCCTTTAAAAACAAGTCTTTTGATCCTCTAAAAGGATCCACAAAGCATCCAACAATCAATCTATATTGAGCTCTTGTTTATCATTTGTAATAAAGACTTTTGATCCTCTAAAAGGATCCACAAAGCTTCCAACAATAAATCTCTATTGAGGACTTGTTTATCCTTTAAAACAAGTCTTTTGATCATCTAAAAGGATCGTCAAAGCTTCCCACAATCAATCTCTATTGCGCTCTTGTTTATCCTTTGAAATCAAGTCTTTTGATCATCTATAAGGATCCACAAAGATTCCAACATTCAATCTCTATTGTGCTCTTGTTTATCCTTTGAAAGTAAGTCTTTTGATCATCTAAAAGAATCCACAAAGCTTCCAATAATCAACCACTATTGAGCACTTGTTTATCCTTTGTAAACAAGTCTTTTGAACCTCTAAAAGGATCCTCAAAGCTTCCAACAATCAATCTCTATTGAGCTCTTGTTTATCCTTTAAAAACAAGTCTTTTGATCCTCTAAAAGGATCCACAAAGCATCAACAATCAATCTATATTGAGCTCTTGTTTATCATTTGTAATAAAGACTTTTGATCCTCTAAAAGGATCCACAAAGCTTCCAACAATAAATCTCTATTGAGGACTTGTTTATCCTTTAAAAACAAGTCTTTTGATCATCTAAAAGGATCGTCAAAGCTTCCCACAATCAATCTCTATTGCGCTCTTGTTTATCCTTTGAAATCAAGTCTTTTGATCATCTATAAGGATCCACAAAGATTCCAACATTCAATCTCTATTGTGCTCTTGTTTATCCTTTGAAAGTAAGTCTTTTGATCATCTAAAAGAATCCACAAAGCTTCCAATAATCAACCACTATTGAGCACTTGTTTATCCTTTGTAAACAAGTCTTTTGAACCTCTAAAAGGATCCTCAAAGCTTCCAACAATCAATCTCTATTGAGCTCTTGTTTATCCTTTAAAACAAGTCTTTTGATCCTCTAAAAGGATCCACAAAGCATCCAACAATCAATCTATATTGAGCTCTTGTTTATCATTTGTAATAAAGACTTTTGATCCTCTAAAAGGATCCACAAAGCTTCCAACAATAAATCTCTATTGAGGACTTGTTTATCCTTTAAAACAAGTCTTTTGATCATCTAAAAGGATCGTCAAAGCTTCCCACAATCAATCTCTATTGCGCTCTTGTTTATCCTTTGAAATCAAGTCTTTTGATCATCTATAAGGATCCACAAAGATTCCAACATTCAATCTCTATTGTGCTCTTGTTTATCCTTTGAAAGTAAGTCTTTTGATCATCTAAAAGAATCCACAAAGCTTCCAATAATCAACCACTATTGAGCACTTGTTTATCCTTTGTAAACAAGTCTTTTGAACCTCTAAAAGGATCCTCAAAGCTTCCAACAATCAATCTCTATTGAGCTCTTGTTTATCCTTTAAAAACAAGTCTTTTGATCCTCTAAAAGGATCCACAAAGCATCCAACAATCAATCTATATTGAGCTCTTGTTTATCATTTGTAATAAAGACTTTTGATCCTCTAAAAGGATCCACAAAGCTTCCAACAATAAATCTCTATTGAGGACTTGTTTATCCTTTAAAACAAGTCTTTTGATCATCTAAAAGGATCGTCAAAGCTTCCCACAATCAATCTCTATTGCGCTCTTGTTTATCCTTTGAAATCAAGTCTTTTGATCATCTATAAGGATCCACAAAGATTCCAACATTCAATCTCTATTGTGCTCTTGTTTATCCTTTGAAAGTAAGTCTTTTGATCATCTAAAAGAATCCACAAAGCTTCCAATAATCAACCACTATTGAGCACTTGTTTATCCTTTGTAAACAAGTCTTTTGAACCTCTAAAAGGATCCTCAAAGCTTCCAACAATCAATCTCTATTGAGCTCTTGTTTATCCTTTAAAAACAAGTCTTTTGATCCTCTAAAAGGATCCACAAAGCATCCAACAATCAATCTATATTGAGCTCTTGTTTATCATTTGTAATAAAGACTTTTGATCCTCTAAAAGGATCCACAAAGCTTCCAACAATAAATCTCTATTGAGGACTTGTTTATCCTTTAAAAACAAGTCTTTTGATCATCTAAAAGGATCGTCAAAGCTTCCCACAATCAATCTCTATTGCGCTCTTGTTTATCCTTTGAAAGCAAGTCTTTTGATCATCTATAAGGATCCACAAAGATTCCAACATTCAATCTCTATTGTGCTCTTGTTTATCCTTTGAAAGTAAGTCTTTTGATCATCTAAAAGAATCCACAAAGCTTCCAATAATCAACCACTATTGAGCACTTGTTTATCCTTTGTAAACAAGTCTTTTGAACCTCTAAAAGGATCCTCAAAGCTTCCAACAATCAATCTCTATTGAGCTCTTGTTTATCCTTTAAAAACAAGTCTTTTGATCCTCTAAAAGGATCCACAAAGCATCCAACAATCAATCTATATTGAGCTCTTGTTTATCATTTGTAATAAAGACTTTTGATCCTCTAAAAGGATCCACAAAGCTTCCAACAATAAATCTCTATTGAGGACTTGTTTATCCTTTAAAACAAGTCTTTTGATCATCTAAAAGGATCGTCAAAGCTTCCCACAATCAATCTCTATTGCGCTCTTGTTTATCCTTTGAAATCAAGTCTTTTGATCATCTATAAGGATCCACAAAGATTCCAACATTCAATCTCTATTGTGCTCTTGTTTATCCTTTGAAAGTAAGTCTTTTGATCATCTAAAAGAATCCACAAAGCTTCCAATAATCAACCACTATTGAGCACTTGTTTATCCTTTGTAAACAAGTCTTTTGAACCTCTAAAAGGATCCTCAAAGCTTCCAACAATCAATCTCTATTGAGCTCTTGTTTATCCTTTAAAAACAAGTCTTTTGATCCTCTAAAAGGATCCACAAAGCATCCAACAATCAATCTATATTGAGCTCTTGTTTATCATTTGTAATAAAGACTTTTGATCCTCTAAAAGGATCCACAAAGCTTCCAACAATAAATCTCTATTGAGGACTTGTTTATCCTTTAAAAACAAGTCTTTTGATCATCTAAAAGGATCGTCAAAGCTTCCCACAATCAATCTCTATTGCGCTCTTGTTTATCCTTTGAAATCAAGTCTTTTGATCATCTATAAGGATCCACAAAGATTCCAACATTCAATCTCTATTGTGCTCTTGTTTATCCTTTGAAAGTAAGTCTTTTGATCATCTAAAAGAATCCACAAAGCTTCCAATAATCAACCACTATTGAGCACTTGTTTATCCTTTGTAAACAAGTCTTTTGAACCTCTAAAAGGATCCTCAAAGCTTCCAACAATCAATCTCTATTGAGCTCTTGTTTATCCTTTAAAAACAAGTCTTTTGATCCTCTAAAAGGATCCACAAAGCATCCAACAATCAATCTATATTGAGCTCTTGTTTATCATTTGTAATAAAGACTTTTGATCCTCTAAAAGGATCCACAAAGCTTCCAACAATAAATCTCTATTGAGGACTTGTTTATCCTTTAAAAACAAGTCTTTTGATCATCTAAAAGGATCGTCAAAGCTTCCCACAATCAATCTCTATTGCGCTCTTGTTTATCCTTTGAAATCAAGTCTTTTGATCATCTATAAGGATCCACAAAGATTCCAACATTCAATCTCTATTGTGCTCTTGTTTATCCTTTGAAAGTAAGTCTTTTGATCATCTAAAAGAATCCACAAAGCTTCCAATAATCAACCACTATTGAGCACTTGTTTATCCTTTGTAAACAAGTCTTTTGAACCTCTAAAAGGATCCTCAAAGCTTCCAACAATCAATCTCTATTGAGCTCTTGTTTATCCTTTAAAAACAAGTCTTTTGATCCTCTAAAAGGATCCACAAAGCATCCAACAATCAATCTATATTGAGCTCTTGTTTATCATTTGTAATAAAGACTTTTGATCCTCTAAAAGGATCCACAAAGCTTCCAACAATAAATCTCTATTGAGGACTTGTTTATCCTTTAAAACAAGTCTTTTGATCATCTAAAAGGATCGTCAAAGCTTCCCACAATCAATCTCTATTGCGCTCTTGTTTATCCTTTGAAATCAAGTCTTTTGATCATCTATAAGGATCCACAAAGATTCCAACATTCAATCTCTATTGTGCTCTTGTTTATCCTTTGAAAGTAAGTCTTTTGATCATCTAAAAGAATCCACAAAGCTTCCAATAATCAACCACTATTGAGCACTTGTTTATCCTTTGTAAACAAGTCTTTTGAACCTCTAAAAGGATCCTCAAAGCTTCCAACAATCAATCTCTATTGAGCTCTTGTTTATCCTTTAAAAACAAGTCTTTTGATCCTCTAAAAGGATCCACAAAGCATCCAACAATCAATCTATATTGAGCTCTTGTTTATCATTTGTAATAAAGACTTTTGATCCTCTAAAAGGATCCACAAAGCTTCCAACAATAAATCTCTATTGAGGACTTGTTTATCCTTTAAAACAAGTCTTTTGATCATCTAAAAGGATCGTCAAAGCTTCCCACAATCAATCTCTATTGCGCTCTTGTTTATCCTTTGAAATCAAGTCTTTTGATCATCTATAAGGATCCACAAAGATTCCAACATTCAATCTCTATTGTGCTCTTGTTTATCCTTTGAAAGTAAGTCTTTTGATCATCTAAAAGAATCCACAAAGCTTCCAATAATCAACCACTATTGAGCACTTGTTTATCCTTTGTAAACAAGTCTTTTGAACCTCTAAAAGGATCCTCAAAGCTTCCAACAATCAATCTCTATTGAGCTCTTGTTTATCCTTTAAAACAAGTCTTTTGATCCTCTAAAAGGATCCACAAAGCATCCAACAATCAATCTATATTGAGCTCTTGTTTATCATTTGTAATAAAGACTTTTGATCCTCTAAAAGGATCCACAAAGCTTCCAACAATAAATCTCTATTGAGGACTTGTTTATCCTTTAAAAACAAGTCTTTTGATCATCTAAAAGGATCGTCAAAGCTTCCCACAATCAATCTCTATTGCGCTCTTGTTTATCCTTTGAAATCAAGTCTTTTGATCATCTATAAGGATCCACAAAGATTCCAACATTCAATCTCTATTGTGCTCTTGTTTATCCTTTGAAAGTAAGTCTTTTGATCATCTAAAAGAATCCACAAAGCTTCCAATAATCAACCACTATTGAGCACTTGTTTATCCTTTGTAAACAAGTCTTTTGAACCTCTAAAAGGATCCTCAAAGCTTCCAACAATCAATCTCTATTGAGCTCTTGTTTATCCTTTAAAAACAAGTCTTTTGATCCTCTAAAAGGATCCACAAAGCATCCAACAATCAATCTATATTGAGCTCTTGTTTATCATTTGTAATAAAGACTTTTGATCCTCTAAAAGGATCCACAAAGCTTCCAACAATAAATCTCTATTGAGGACTTGTTTATCCTTTAAAACAAGTCTTTTGATCATCTAAAAGGATCGTCAAAGCTTCCCACAATCAATCTCTATTGCGCTCTTGTTTATCCTTTGAAATCAAGTCTTTTGATCATCTATAAGGATCCACAAAGATTCCAACATTCAATCTCTATTGTGCTCTTGTTTATCCTTTGAAAGTAAGTCTTTTGATCATCTAAAAGAATCCACAAAGCTTCCAATAATCAACCACTATTGAGCACTTGTTTATCCTTTGTAAACAAGTCTTTTGAACCTCTAAAAGGATCCTCAAAGCTTCCAACAATCAATCTCTATTGAGCTCTTGTTTATCCTTTAAAAACAAGTCTTTTGATCCTCTAAAAGGATCCACAAAGCATCCAACAATCAATCTATATTGAGCTCTTGTTTATCATTTGTAATAAAGACTTTTGATCCTCTAAAAGGATCCACAAAGCTTCCAACAATAAATCTCTATTGAGGACTTGTTTATCCTTTAAAACAAGTCTTTTGATCATCTAAAAGGATCGTCAAAGCTTCCCACAATCAATCTCTATTGCGCTCTTGTTTATCCTTTGAAATCAAGTCTTTTGATCATCTATAAGGATCCACAAAGATTCCAACATTCAATCTCTATTGTGCTCTTGTTTATCCTTTGAAAGTAAGTCTTTTGATCATCTAAAAGAATCCACAAAGCTTCCAATAATCAACCACTATTGAGCACTTGTTTATCCTTTGTAAACAAGTCTTTTGAACCTCTAAAAGGATCCTCAAAGCTTCCAACAATCAATCTCTATTGAGCTCTTGTTTATCCTTTAAAAACAAGTCTTTTGATCCTCTAAAAGGATCCACAAAGCATCCAACAATCAATCTATATTGAGCTCTTGTTTATCATTTGTAATAAAGACTTTTGATCCTCTAAAAGGATCCACAAAGCTTCCAACAATAAATCTCTATTGAGGACTTGTTTATCCTTTAAAAACAAGTCTTTTGATCATCTAAAAGGATCGTCAAAGCTTCCCACAATCAATCTCTATTGCGCTCTTGTTTATCCTTTGAAATCAAGTCTTTTGATCATCTATAAGGATCCACAAAGATTCCAACATTCAATCTCTATTGTGCTCTTGTTTATCCTTTGAAAGTAAGTCTTTTGATCATCTAAAAGAATCCACAAAGCTTCCAATAATCAACCACTATTGAGCACTTGTTTATCCTTTGTAAACAAGTCTTTTGAACCTCTAAAAGGATCCTCAAAGCTTCCAACAATCAATCTCTATTGAGCTCTTGTTTATCCTTTAAAAACAAGTCTTTTGATCCTCTAAAAGGATCCACAAAGCATCCAACAATCAATCTATATTGAGCTCTTGTTTATCATTTGTAATAAAGACTTTTGATCCTCTAAAAGGATCCACAAAGCTTCCAACAATAAATCTCTATTGAGGACTTGTTTATCCTTTAAAACAAGTCTTTTGATCATCTAAAAGGATCGTCAAAGCTTCCCACAATCAATCTCTATTGCGCTCTTGTTTATCCTTTGAAATCAAGTCTTTTGATCATCTATAAGGATCCACAAAGATTCCAACATTCAATCTCTATTGTGCTCTTGTTTATCCTTTGAAAGTAAGTCTTTTGATCATCTAAAAGAATCCACAAAGCTTCCAATAATCAACCACTATTGAGCACTTGTTTATCCTTTGTAAACAAGTCTTTTGAACCTCTAAAAGGATCCTCAAAGCTTCCAACAATCAATCTCTATTGAGCTCTTGTTTATCCTTTAAAAACAAGTCTTTTGATCCTCTAAAAGGATCCACAAAGCATCCAACAATCAATCTATATTGAGCTCTTGTTTATCATTTGTAATAAAGACTTTTGATCCTCTAAAAGGATCCACAAAGCTTCCAACAATAAATCTCTATTGAGGACTTGTTTATCCTTTAAAAACAAGTCTTTTGATCATCTAAAAGGATCGTCAAAGCTTCCCACAATCAATCTCTATTGCGCTCTTGTTTATCCTTTGAAATCAAGTCTTTTGATCATCTATAAGGATCCACAAAGATTCCAACATTCAATCTCTATTGTGCTCTTGTTTATCCTTTGAAAGTAAGTCTTTTGATCATCTAAAAGAATCCACAAAGCTTCCAATAATCAACCACTATTGAGCACTTGTTTATCCTTTGTAAACAAGTCTTTTGAACCTCTAAAAGGATCCTCAAAGCTTCCAACAATCAATCTCTATTGAGCTCTTGTTTATCCTTTAAAAACAAGTCTTTTGATCCTCTAAAAGGATCCACAAAGCATCCAACAATCAATCTATATTGAGCTCTTGTTTATCATTTGTAATAAAGACTTTTGATCCTCTAAAAGGATCCACAAAGCTTCCAACAATAAATCTCTATTGAGGACTTGTTTATCCTTTAAAACAAGTCTTTTGATCATCTAAAAGGATCGTCAAAGCTTCCCACAATCAATCTCTATTGCGCTCTTGTTTATCCTTTGAAATCAAGTCTTTTGATCATCTATAAGGATCCACAAAGATTCCAACATTCAATCTCTATTGTGCTCTTGTTTATCCTTTGAAAGTAAGTCTTTTGATCATCTAAAAGAATCCACAAAGCTTCCAATAATCAACCACTATTGAGCACTTGTTTATCCTTTGTAAACAAGTCTTTTGAACCTCTAAAAGGATCCTCAAAGCTTCCAACAATCAATCTCTATTGAGCTCTTGTTTATCCTTTAAAAACAAGTCTTTTGATCCTCTAAAAGGATCCACAAAGCATCCAACAATCAATCTATATTGAGCTCTTGTTTATCATTTGTAATAAAGACTTTTGATCCTCTAAAAGGATCCACAAAGCTTCCAACAATAAATCTCTATTGAGGACTTGTTTATCCTTTAAAACAAGTCTTTTGATCATCTAAAAGGATCGTCAAAGCTTCCCACAATCAATCTCTATTGCGCTCTTGTTTATCCTTTGAAATCAAGTCTTTTGATCATCTATAAGGATCCACAAAGATTCCAACATTCAATCTCTATTGTGCTCTTGTTTATCCTTTGAAAGTAAGTCTTTTGATCATCTAAAAGAATCCACAAAGCTTCCAATAATCAACCACTATTGAGCACTTGTTTATCCTTTGTAAACAAGTCTTTTGAACCTCTAAAAGGATCCTCAAAGCTTCCAACAATCAATCTCTATTGAGCTCTTGTTTATCCTTTAAAAACAAGTCTTTTGATCCTCTAAAAGGATCCACAAAGCATCCAACAATCAATCTATATTGAGCTCTTGTTTATCATTTGTAATAAAGACTTTTGATCCTCTAAAAGGATCCACAAAGCTTCCAACAATAAATCTCTATTGAGGACTTGTTTATCCTTTAAAACAAGTCTTTTGATCATCTAAAAGGATCGTCAAAGCTTCCCACAATCAATCTCTATTGCGCTCTTGTTTATCCTTTGAAATCAAGTCTTTTGATCATCTATAAGGATCCACAAAGATTCCAACATTCAATCTCTATTGTGCTCTTGTTTATCCTTTGAAAGTAAGTCTTTTGATCATCTAAAAGAATCCACAAAGCTTCCAATAATCAACCACTATTGAGCACTTGTTTATCCTTTGTAAACAAGTCTTTTGAACCTCTAAAAGGATCCTCAAAGCTTCCAACAATCAATCTCTATTGAGCTCTTGTTTATCCTTTAAAACAAGTCTTTTGATCCTCTAAAAGGATCCACAAAGCATCCAACAATCAATCTATATTGAGCTCTTGTTTATCATTTGTAATAAAGACTTTTGATCCTCTAAAAGGATCCACAAAGCTTCCAACAATAAATCTCTATTGAGGACTTGTTTATCCTTTAAAAACAAGTCTTTTGATCATCTAAAAGGATCGTCAAAGCTTCCCACAATCAATCTCTATTGCGCTCTTGTTTATCCTTTGAAATCAAGTCTTTTGATCATCTATAAGGATCCACAAAGATTCCAACATTCAATCTCTATTGTGCTCTTGTTTATCCTTTGAAAGTAAGTCTTTTGATCATCTAAAAGAATCCACAAAGCTTCCAATAATCAACCACTATTGAGCACTTGTTTATCCTTTGTAAACAAGTCTTTTGAACCTCTAAAAGGATCCTCAAAGCTTCCAACAATCAATCTCTATTGAGCTCTTGTTTATCCTTTAAAAACAAGTCTTTTGATCCTCTAAAAGGATCCACAAAGCATCCAACAATCAATCTATATTGAGCTCTTGTTTATCATTTGTAATAAAGACTTTTGATCCTCTAAAAGGATCCACAAAGCTTCCAACAATAAATCTCTATTGAGGACTTGTTTATCCTTTAAAACAAGTCTTTTGATCATCTAAAAGGATCGTCAAAGCTTCCCACAATCAATCTCTATTGCGCTCTTGTTTATCCTTTGAAATCAAGTCTTTTGATCATCTATAAGGATCCACAAAGATTCCAACATTCAATCTCTATTGTGCTCTTGTTTATCCTTTGAAAGTAAGTCTTTTGATCATCTAAAAGAATCCACAAAGCTTCCAATAATCAACCACTATTGAGCACTTGTTTATCCTTTGTAAACAAGTCTTTTGAACCTCTAAAAGGATCCTCAAAGCTTCCAACAATCAATCTCTATTGAGCTCTTGTTTATCCTTTAAAAACAAGTCTTTTGATCCTCTAAAAGGATCCACAAAGCATCCAACAATCAATCTATATTGAGCTCTTGTTTATCATTTGTAATAAAGACTTTTGATCCTCTAAAAGGATCCACAAAGCTTCCAACAATAAATCTCTATTGAGGACTTGTTTATCCTTTAAAACAAGTCTTTTGATCATCTAAAAGGATCGTCAAAGCTTCCCACAATCAATCTCTATTGCGCTCTTGTTTATCCTTTGAAATCAAGTCTTTTGATCATCTATAAGGATCCACAAAGATTCCAACATTCAATCTCTATTGTGCTCTTGTTTATCCTTTGAAAGTAAGTCTTTTGATCATCTAAAAGAATCCACAAAGCTTCCAATAATCAACCACTATTGAGCACTTGTTTATCCTTTGTAAACAAGTCTTTTGAACCTCTAAAAGGATCCTCAAAGCTTCCAACAATCAATCTCTATTGAGCTCTTGTTTATCCTTTAAAAACAAGTCTTTTGATCCTCTAAAAGGATCCACAAAGCATCCAACAATCAATCTATATTGAGCTCTTGTTTATCATTTGTAATAAAGACTTTTGATCCTCTAAAAGGATCCACAAAGCTTCCAACAATAAATCTCTATTGAGGACTTGTTTATCCTTTAAAACAAGTCTTTTGATCATCTAAAAGGATCGTCAAAGCTTCCCACAATCAATCTCTATTGCGCTCTTGTTTATCCTTTGAAATCAAGTCTTTTGATCATCTATAAGGATCCACAAAGATTCCAACATTCAATCTCTATTGTGCTCTTGTTTATCCTTTGAAAGTAAGTCTTTTGATCATCTAAAAGAATCCACAAAGCTTCCAATAATCAACCACTATTGAGCACTTGTTTATCCTTTGTAAACAAGTCTTTTGAACCTCTAAAAGGATCCTCAAAGCTTCCAACAATCAATCTCTATTGAGCTCTTGTTTATCCTTTAAAAACAAGTCTTTTGATCCTCTAAAAGGATCCACAAAGCATCCAACAATCAATCTATATTGAGCTCTTGTTTATCATTTGTAATAAAGACTTTTGATCCTCTAAAAGGATCCACAAAGCTTCCAACAATAAATCTCTATTGAGGACTTGTTTATCCTTTAAAACAAGTCTTTTGATCATCTAAAAGGATCGTCAAAGCTTCCCACAATCAATCTCTATTGCTCTTGTTTATCCTTTGAAATCAAGTCTTTTGATCATCTATAAGGATCCACAAAGATTCCAACATTCAATCTCTATTGTGCTCTTGTTTATCCTTTGAAAGTAAGTCTTTTGATCATCTAAAAGAATCCACAAAGCTTCCAATAATCAACCACTATTGAGCACTTGTTTATCCTTTGTAAACAAGTCTTTTGAACCTCTAAAAGGATCCTCAAAGCTTCCAACAATCAATCTCTATTGAGCTCTTGTTTATCCTTTAAAAACAAGTCTTTTGATCCTCTAAAAGGATCCACAAAGCATCCAACAATCAATCTATATTGAGCTCTTGTTTATCATTTGTAATAAAGACTTTTGATCCTCTAAAAGGATCCACAAAGCTTCCAACAATAAATCTCTATTGAGGACTTGTTTATCCTTTAAAACAAGTCTTTTGATCATCTAAAAGGATCGTCAAAGCTTCCCACAATCAATCTCTATTGCGCTCTTGTTTATCCTTTGAAATCAAGTCTTTTGATCATCTATAAGGATCCACAAAGATTCCAACATTCAATCTCTATTGTGCTCTTGTTTATCCTTTGAAAGTAAGTCTTTTGATCATCTAAAAGAATCCACAAAGCTTCCAATAATCAACCACTATTGAGCACTTGTTTATCCTTTGTAAACAAGTCTTTTGAACCTCTAAAAGGATCCTCAAAGCTTCCAACAATCAATCTCTATTGAGCTCTTGTTTATCCTTTAAAAACAAGTCTTTTGATCCTCTAAAAGGATCCACAAAGCATCCAACAATCAATCTATATTGAGCTCTTGTTTATCATTTGTAATAAAGACTTTTGATCCTCTAAAAGGATCCACAAAGCTTCCAACAATAAATCTCTATTGAGGACTTGTTTATCCTTTAAAACAAGTCTTTTGATCATCTAAAAGGATCGTCAAAGCTTCCCACAATCAATCTCTATTGCGCTCTTGTTTATCCTTTGAAATCAAGTCTTTTGATCATCTATAAGGATCCACAAAGATTCCAACATTCAATCTCTATTGTGCTCTTGTTTATCCTTTGAAAGTAAGTCTTTTGATCATCTAAAAGAATCCACAAAGCTTCCAATAATCAACCACTATTGAGCACTTGTTTATCCTTTGTAAACAAGTCTTTTGAACCTCTAAAAGGATCCTCAAAGCTTCCAACAATCAATCTCTATTGAGCTCTTGTTTATCCTTTAAAAACAAGTCTTTTGATCCTCTAAAAGGATCCACAAAGCATCCAACAATCAATCTATATTGAGCTCTTGTTTATCATTTGTAATAAAGACTTTTGATCCTCTAAAAGGATCCACAAAGCTTCCAACAATAAATCTCTATTGAGGACTTGTTTATCCTTTAAAAACAAGTCTTTTGATCATCTAAAAGGATCGTCAAAGCTTCCCACAATCAATCTCTATTGCGCTCTTGTTTATCCTTTGAAATCAAGTCTTTTGATCATCTATAAGGATCCACAAAGATTCCAACATTCAATCTCTATTGTGCTCTTGTTTATCCTTTGAAAGTAAGTCTTTTGATCATCTAAAAGAATCCACAAAGCTTCCAATAATCAACCACTATTGAGCACTTGTTTATCCTTTGTAAACAAGTCTTTTGAACCTCTAAAAGGATCCTCAAAGCTTCCAACAATCAATCTCTATTGAGCTCTTGTTTATCCTTTAAAAACAAGTCTTTTGATCCTCTAAAAGGATCCACAAAGCATCCAACAATCAATCTATATTGAGCTCTTGTTTATCATTTGTAATAAAGACTTTTGATCCTCTAAAAGGATCCACAAAGCTTCCAACAATAAATCTCTATTGAGGACTTGTTTATCCTTTAAAACAAGTCTTTTGATCATCTAAAAGGATCGTCAAAGCTTCCCACAATCAATCTCTATTGCGCTCTTGTTTATCCTTTGAAAGCAAGTCTTTTGATCATCTATAAGGATCCACAAAGATTCCAACATTCAATCTCTATTGTGCTCTTGTTTATCCTTTGAAAGTAAGTCTTTTGATCATCTAAAAGAATCCACAAAGCTTCCAATAATCAACCACTATTGAGCACTTGTTTATCCTTTGTAAACAAGTCTTTTGAACCTCTAAAAGGATCCTCAAAGCTTCCAACAATCAATCTCTATTGAGCTCTTGTTTATCCTTTAAAAACAAGTCTTTTGATCCTCTAAAAGGATCCACAAAGCATCCAACAATCAATCTATATTGAGCTCTTGTTTATCATTTGTAATAAAGACTTTTGATCCTCTAAAAGGATCCACAAAGCTTCCAACAATAAATCTCTATTGAGGACTTGTTTATCCTTTAAAAACAAGTCTTTTGATCATCTAAAAGGATCGTCAAAGCTTCCCACAATCAATCTCTATTGCGCTCTTGTTTATCCTTTGAAATCAAGTCTTTTGATCATCTATAAGGATCCACAAAGATTCCAACATTCAATCTCTATTGTGCTCTTGTTTATCCTTTGAAAGTAAGTCTTTTGATCATCTAAAAGAATCCACAAAGCTTCCAATAATCAACCACTATTGAGCACTTGTTTATCCTTTGTAAACAAGTCTTTTGAACCTCTAAAAGGATCCTCAAAGCTTCCAACAATCAATCTCTATTGAGCTCTTGTTTATCCTTTAAAAACAAGTCTTTTGATCCTCTAAAAGGATCCACAAAGCATCCAACAATCAATCTATATTGAGCTCTTGTTTATCATTTGTAATAAAGACTTTTGATCCTCTAAAAGGATCCACAAAGCTTCCAACAATAAATCTCTATTGAGGACTTGTTTATCCTTTAAAACAAGTCTTTTGATCATCTAAAAGGATCGTCAAAGCTTCCCACAATCAATCTCTATTGCGCTCTTGTTTATCCTTTGAAAGCAAGTCTTTTGATCATCTATAAGGATCCACAAAGATTCCAACATTCAATCTCTATTGTGCTCTTGTTTATCCTTTGAAAGTAAGTCTTTTGATCATCTAAAAGAATCCACAAAGCTTCCAATAATCAACCACTATTGAGCACTTGTTTATCCTTTGTAAACAAGTCTTTTGAACCTCTAAAAGGATCCTCAAAGCTTCCAACAATCAATCTCTATTGAGCTCTTGTTTATCCTTTAAAAACAAGTCTTTTGATCCTCTAAAAGGATCCACAAAGCATCCAACAATCAATCTATATTGAGCTCTTGTTTATCATTTGTAATAAAGACTTTTGATCCTCTAAAAGGATCCACAAAGCTTCCAACAATAAATCTCTATTGAGGACTTGTTTATCCTTTAAAAACAAGTCTTTTGATCATCTAAAAGGATCGTCAAAGCTTCCCACAATCAATCTCTATTGCGCTCTTGTTTATCCTTTGAAATCAAGTCTTTTGATCATCTATAAGGATCCACAAAGATTCCAACATTCAATCTCTATTGTGCTCTTGTTTATCCTTTGAAAGTAAGTCTTTTGATCATCTAAAAGAATCCACAAAGCTTCCAATAATCAACCACTATTGAGCACTTGTTTATCCTTTGTAAACAAGTCTTTTGAACCTCTAAAAGGATCCTCAAAGCTTCCAACAATCAATCTCTATTGAGCTCTTGTTTATCCTTTAAAAACAAGTCTTTTGATCCTCTAAAAGGATCCACAAAGCATCCAACAATCAATCTATATTGAGCTCTTGTTTATCATTTGTAATAAAGACTTTTGATCCTCTAAAAGGATCCACAAAGCTTCCAACAATAAATCTCTATTGAGGACTTGTTTATCCTTTAAAAACAAGTCTTTTGATCATCTAAAAGGATCGTCAAAGCTTCCCACAATCAATCTCTATTGCGCTCTTGTTTATCCTTTGAAAGCAAGTCTTTTGATCATCTATAAGGATCCACAAAGATTCCAACATTCAATCTCTATTGTGCTCTTGTTTATCCTTTGAAAGTAAGTCTTTTGATCATCTAAAAGAATCCACAAAGCTTCCAATAATCAACCACTATTGAGCACTTGTTTATCCTTTGTAAACAAGTCTTTTGAACCTCTAAAAGGATCCTCAAAGCTTCCAACAATCAATCTCTATTGAGCTCTTGTTTATCCTTTAAAAACAAGTCTTTTGATCCTCTAAAAGGATCCACAAAGCATCCAACAATCAATCTATATTGAGCTCTTGTTTATCATTTGTAATAAAGACTTTTGATCCTCTAAAAGGATCCACAAAGCTTCCAACAATAAATCTCTATTGAGGACTTGTTTATCCTTTAAAACAAGTCTTTTGATCATCTAAAAGGATCGTCAAAGCTTCCCACAATCAATCTCTATTGCGCTCTTGTTTATCCTTTGAAAGCAAGTCTTTTGATCATCTATAAGGATCCACAAAGATTCCAACATTCAATCTCTATTGTGCTCTTGTTTATCCTTTGAAAGTAAGTCTTTTGATCATCTAAAAGAATCCACAAAGCTTCCAATAATCAACCACTATTGAGCACTTGTTTATCCTTTGTAAACAAGTCTTTTGAACCTCTAAAAGGATCCTCAAAGCTTCCAACAATCAATCTCTATTGAGCTCTTGTTTATCCTTTAAAAACAAGTCTTTTGATCCTCTAAAAGGATCCACAAAGCATCCAACAATCAATCTATATTGAGCTCTTGTTTATCATTTGTAATAAAGACTTTTGATCCTCTAAAAGGATCCACAAAGCTTCCAACAATAAATCTCTATTGAGGACTTGTTTATCCTTTAAAACAAGTCTTTTGATCATCTAAAAGGATCGTCAAAGCTTCCCACAATCAATCTCTATTGCGCTCTTGTTTATCCTTTGAAATCAAGTCTTTTGATCATCTATAAGGATCCACAAAGATTCCAACATTCAATCTCTATTGTGCTCTTGTTTATCCTTTGAAAGTAAGTCTTTTGATCATCTAAAAGAATCCACAAAGCTTCCAATAATCAACCACTATTGAGCACTTGTTTATCCTTTGTAAACAAGTCTTTTGAACCTCTAAAAGGATCCTCAAAGCTTCCAACAATCAATCTCTATTGAGCTCTTGTTTATCCTTTAAAAACAAGTCTTTTGATCCTCTAAAAGGATCCACAAAGCATCCAACAATCAATCTATATTGAGCTCTTGTTTATCATTTGTAATAAAGACTTTTGATCCTCTAAAAGGATCCACAAAGCTTCCAACAATAAATCTCTATTGAGGACTTGTTTATCCTTTAAAAACAAGTCTTTTGATCATCTAAAAGGATCGTCAAAGCTTCCCACAATCAATCTCTATTGCGCTCTTGTTTATCCTTTGAAATCAAGTCTTTTGATCATCTATAAGGATCCACAAAGATTCCAACATTCAATCTCTATTGTGCTCTTGTTTATCCTTTGAAAGTAAGTCTTTTGATCATCTAAAAGAATCCACAAAGCTTCCAATAATCAACCACTATTGAGCACTTGTTTATCCTTTGTAAACAAGTCTTTTGAACCTCTAAAAGGATCCTCAAAGCTTCCAACAATCAATCTCTATTGAGCTCTTGTTTATCCTTTAAAAACAAGTCTTTTGATCCTCTAAAAGGATCCACAAAGCATCCAACAATCAATCTATATTGAGCTCTTGTTTATCATTTGTAATAAAGACTTTTGATCCTCTAAAAGGATCCACAAAGCTTCCAACAATAAATCTCTATTGAGGACTTGTTTATCCTTTAAAAACAAGTCTTTTGATCATCTAAAAGGATCGTCAAAGCTTCCCACAATCAATCTCTATTGCGCTCTTGTTTATCCTTTGAAAGCAAGTCTTTTGATCATCTATAAGGATCCACAAAGATTCCAACATTCAATCTCTATTGTGCTCTTGTTTATCCTTTGAAAGTAAGTCTTTTGATCATCTAAAAGAATCCACAAAGCTTCCAATAATCAACCACTATTGAGCACTTGTTTATCCTTTGTAAACAAGTCTTTTGAACCTCTAAAAGGATCCTCAAAGCTTCCAACAATCAATCTCTATTGAGCTCTTGTTTATCCTTTAAAAACAAGTCTTTTGATCCTCTAAAAGGATCCACAAAGCATCCAACAATCAATCTATATTGAGCTCTTGTTTATCATTTGTAATAAAGACTTTTGATCCTCTAAAAGGATCCACAAAGCTTCCAACAATAAATCTCTATTGAGGACTTGTTTATCCTTTAAAACAAGTCTTTTGATCATCTAAAAGGATCGTCAAAGCTTCCCACAATCAATCTCTATTGCGCTCTTGTTTATCCTTTGAAAGCAAGTCTTTTGATCATCTATAAGGATCCACAAAGATTCCAACATTCAATCTCTATTGTGCTCTTGTTTATCCTTTGAAAGTAAGTCTTTTGATCATCTAAAAGAATCCACAAAGCTTCCAATAATCAACCACTATTGAGCACTTGTTTATCCTTTGTAAACAAGTCTTTTGAACCTCTAAAAGGATCCTCAAAGCTTCCAACAATCAATCTCTATTGAGCTCTTGTTTATCCTTTAAAAACAAGTCTTTTGATCCTCTAAAAGGATCCACAAAGCATCCAACAATCAATCTATATTGAGCTCTTGTTTATCATTTGTAATAAAGACTTTTGATCCTCTAAAAGGATCCACAAAGCTTCCAACAATAAATCTCTATTGAGGACTTGTTTATCCTTTAAAAACAAGTCTTTTGATCATCTAAAAGGATCGTCAAAGCTTCCCACAATCAATCTCTATTGCGCTCTTGTTTATCCTTTGAAATCAAGTCTTTTGATCATCTATAAGGATCCACAAAGATTCCAACATTCAATCTCTATTGTGCTCTTGTTTATCCTTTGAAAGTAAGTCTTTTGATCATCTAAAAGAATCCACAAAGCTTCCAATAATCAACCACTATTGAGCACTTGTTTATCCTTTGTAAACAAGTCTTTTGAACCTCTAAAAGGATCCTCAAAGCTTCCAACAATCAATCTCTATTGAGCTCTTGTTTATCCTTTAAAAACAAGTCTTTTGATCCTCTAAAAGGATCCACAAAGCATCCAACAATCAATCTATATTGAGCTCTTGTTTATCATTTGTAATAAAGACTTTTGATCCTCTAAAAGGATCCACAAAGCTTCCAACAATAAATCTCTATTGAGGACTTGTTTATCCTTTAAAACAAGTCTTTTGATCATCTAAAAGGATCGTCAAAGCTTCCCACAATCAATCTCTATTGCGCTCTTGTTTATCCTTTGAAATCAAGTCTTTTGATCATCTATAAGGATCCACAAAGATTCCAACATTCAATCTCTATTGTGCTCTTGTTTATCCTTTGAAAGTAAGTCTTTTGATCATCTAAAAGAATCCACAAAGCTTCCAATAATCAACCACTATTGAGCACTTGTTTATCCTTTGTAAACAAGTCTTTTGAACCTCTAAAAGGATCCTCAAAGCTTCCAACAATCAATCTCTATTGAGCTCTTGTTTATCCTTTAAAACAAGTCTTTTGATCCTCTAAAAGGATCCACAAAGCATCCAACAATCAATCTATATTGAGCTCTTGTTTATCATTTGTAATAAAGACTTTTGATCCTCTAAAAGGATCCACAAAGCTTCCAACAATAAATCTCTATTGAGGACTTGTTTATCCTTTAAAACAAGTCTTTTGATCATCTAAAAGGATCGTCAAAGCTTCCCACAATCAATCTCTATTGCGCTCTTGTTTATCCTTTGAAATCAAGTCTTTTGATCATCTATAAGGATCCACAAAGATTCCAACATTCAATCTCTATTGTGCTCTTGTTTATCCTTTGAAAGTAAGTCTTTTGATCATCTAAAAGAATCCACAAAGCTTCCAATAATCAACCACTATTGAGCACTTGTTTATCCTTTGTAAACAAGTCTTTTGAACCTCTAAAAGGATCCTCAAAGCTTCCAACAATCAATCTCTATTGAGCTCTTGTTTATCCTTTAAAAACAAGTCTTTTGATCCTCTAAAAGGATCCACAAAGCATCCAACAATCAATCTATATTGAGCTCTTGTTTATCATTTGTAATAAAGACTTTTGATCCTCTAAAAGGATCCACAAAGCTTCCAACAATAAATCTCTATTGAGGACTTGTTTATCCTTTAAAAACAAGTCTTTTGATCATCTAAAAGGATCGTCAAAGCTTCCCACAATCAATCTCTATTGCGCTCTTGTTTATCCTTTGAAAGCAAGTCTTTTGATCATCTATAAGGATCCACAAAGATTCCAACATTCAATCTCTATTGTGCTCTTGTTTATCCTTTGAAAGTAAGTCTTTTGATCATCTAAAAGAATCCACAAAGCTTCCAATAATCAACCACTATTGAGCACTTGTTTATCCTTTGTAAACAAGTCTTTTGAACCTCTAAAAGGATCCTCAAAGCTTCCAACAATCAATCTCTATTGAGCTCTTGTTTATCCTTTAAAAACAAGTCTTTTGATCCTCTAAAAGGATCCACAAAGCATCCAACAATCAATCTATATTGAGCTCTTGTTTATCATTTGTAATAAAGACTTTTGATCCTCTAAAAGGATCCACAAAGCTTCCAACAATAAATCTCTATTGAGGACTTGTTTATCCTTTAAAAACAAGTCTTTTGATCATCTAAAAGGATCGTCAAAGCTTCCCACAATCAATCTCTATTGCGCTCTTGTTTATCCTTTGAAATCAAGTCTTTTGATCATCTATAAGGATCCACAAAGATTCCAACATTCAATCTCTATTGTGCTCTTGTTTATCCTTTGAAAGTAAGTCTTTTGATCATCTAAAAGAATCCACAAAGCTTCCAATAATCAACCACTATTGAGCACTTGTTTATCCTTTGTAAACAAGTCTTTTGAACCTCTAAAAGGATCCTCAAAGCTTCCAACAATCAATCTCTATTGAGCTCTTGTTTATCCTTTAAAAACAAGTCTTTTGATCCTCTAAAAGGATCCACAAAGCATCCAACAATCAATCTATATTGAGCTCTTGTTTATCATTTGTAATAAAGACTTTTGATCCTCTAAAAGGATCCACAAAGCTTCCAACAATAAATCTCTATTGAGGACTTGTTTATCCTTTAAAACAAGTCTTTTGATCATCTAAAAGGATCGTCAAAGCTTCCCACAATCAATCTCTATTGCGCTCTTGTTTATCCTTTGAAATCAAGTCTTTTGATCATCTATAAGGATCCACAAAGATTCCAACATTCAATCTCTATTGTGCTCTTGTTTATCCTTTGAAAGTAAGTCTTTTGATCATCTAAAAGAATCCACAAAGCTTCCAATAATCAACCACTATTGAGCACTTGTTTATCCTTTGTAAACAAGTCTTTTGAACCTCTAAAAGGATCCTCAAAGCTTCCAACAATCAATCTTTATTGAGCTCTTGTTTATCTTTAAAACAAGTCCTTAAAACCACAACCATCCAATAATCAATCTAGAGCTCTTCTTTATCCTCTAAAATAAAGACTTTTGATCAATCTAAAAGGATCCAAAAAGCTTCCAACAATAAATCTCTATGAGGACTTGTTTATCCCAAAACAAGTCTTTTAGGATCACTAAAGAAAAAAATTTTCTCATTAAATTCAATCTCTCCATTCTTCCATGAGATTCAACATCCATTTGATCAATAATCTATGAATATGAGTAACATACCAAACAGTTTGGTATCCCTAAAAGAATCCACAAAGCTTGAGAATCAATCTCTAACACTTGAATCCATCCTTCTAAAATAAGTCCCTTGAATAGCCTATCATAAATGGCATCCATAAAAATCAACCAAAACAAAATCTTTATGATTCCTAAAAACACTCCAGCAATAGGATCCAAAATCCATCTAAGCTCTATTCATCACTTGATCCCATAAAACTTCTTTTAGGATCAAAAGGTTTAACAAATAATATCCATCAATAAATTATCTTGACTTCTCGTGAAAAAAAAAAAGATCGATATTAGAATTCAAAGAACCTTATGAATCAATCTCATTGAGCTCTTAACATCTTCAAATGCTCTTTTGATCCAAATTTCCATAAAATAGGAAGGAACAAAGATGAACCAACATTGGAATAAAGGATGCTTTGACCAACTAATGAGGACATGATTCAAATGACCCATGAAACAAGAATGCCACAATCCTTTAAGAAACAAACTTTCTTAGCAATATCTCCATAAACCAAAATATCCATAGATCTTCATTTGCTTTACAACAATTCATTTGAAGCAAAAATCCTTTAAGCAATTCTCTCATCCAGGATCCACAAGGCATCCAAGAAACAAATCTTTTATATATTTGCTCCACAATCATAAATAATAAAGACCTTGATCCTCTAAGGATCCACAAACTTCCAAAAAAATCCAAATAGGACGTTCCTTTATAAAGAAATCTTTATTAGAGAAAAGATCCAAAAGCTCTCTGTGATCAATATTATCCATTTGAAAGAAAGACCTCAATGTGATCAAAGGAATTGACCAATATCCCTTTAACAATTTTCATGAAAAATCCTCAAATCCTCCAAGCTAATCTATCTCCATTAAAGCTCTTGTTAATCTTTTGATATAAAGTATTGTGATCATCATCCAATGAAACAAATTTCCAACATAAGCTCATCCAAGAATTCTCAAATCCTTCAAAAGCCAAGATTCTTGAAAAGGATCCACAAAGCTTCCAACAATCAATCTCTATTGAGCTCTTGTTTATCCTTTGAAACAAGTCTTTTGATCCTCATCAAAAGGATCCAAAAATCTCACAATAATCTCTCAAGCGAAATATCCTTTTGAATCAAAAGATAAATAAAGAGAGGCATAACAGATAACAAGATTGAATAGTTTCTCTTGTTTATCCTTTAAAGCAAGTCTTTCCATCTAATAAGGATAAAGAGATCTTTTTATCAATCTATAACCTCCTATAAAAAGATCTTGCAAAATCCACATTCCAACAATCAATCTCTATTGCTCTTGTTTATCCTTTGAAAGCAAGTCTTTTGATCATCTAAAAGGATCCACAAAGCTTCAACAACCAATCTCTATTGAGCTCTTTTTATCCTTTAAACAAGTCTTTTGAACCTCTAAAAGGATCCACAAAGCTTCCAACAATAATTGAGCTCTTGTTTATCCTTTGTCTTGAAACATAGGATCAAATTTAAACTAAATCATTGAGCAAAATAAATAAAATAAGACTTGTTAATCCTTTAAAAAAGTCTTTTGATCATTAAAAGGAGAAACCTTTAAATCAAAAATGAGATCAATCCAACCTCATTAAAAGCTTGCCGATCATCTTATAAGATCCATCATAAGCTTTTCCAAAAGATTCCACATTAATCTCTATTTTCTTGTTTATCCTTTGAAAAAGTCTTTTGATCATCTAAAAGAATCCACAAAGCTTCCAATAATCAACCACTATTGAGCACTTGTTTATCCTTTGTAAACAAGTCTTTTGAACCTCTAAAAGGATCCTCAAAGCTTCCAACAATCAATCTCTATTGAGCTCTTGTTTATCCTTTAAAAACAAGTCTTTTGATCCTCTAAAAGGATCCACAAAGCATCCAACAATCAATCTATATTGAGCTCTTGTTTATCATTTGTAATAAAGACTTTTGATCCTCTAAAAGGATCCACAAAGCTTCCAACAATAAATCTCTATTGAGGACTTGTTTATCCTTTAAAACAAGTCTTTTGATCATCTAAAAGGATCCACAAAGCTTCCAACAATCAATCTCTATTGCGCTCTTGTTTATCCTTTGAAATCAAGTCTTTTGATCATCTATAAGGATCCACAAAGATTCCAACATTCAATCTCTATTGTGCTCTTGTTTATCCTTTGAAAGTAAGTCTTTTGATCATCTAAAAGAATCCACAAAGCTTCCAATAATCAACCACTATTGAGCACTTGTTTATCCTTTGTAAACAAGTCTTTTGAACCTCTAAAAGGATCCTCAAAGCTTCCAACAATCAATCTCTATTGAGCTCTTGTTTATCCTTTAAAACAAGTCTTTTGATCCTCTAAAAGGATCCACAAAGCATCCAACAATCAATCTATATTGAGCTCTTGTTTATCATTTGTAATAAAGACTTTTGATCCTCTAAAAGGATCCACAAAGCTTCCAACAATAAATCTCTATTGAGGACTTGTTTATCCTTTAAAAACAAGTCTTTTGATCATCTAAAAGGATCGTCAAAGCTTCCCACAATCAATCTCTATTGCGCTCTTGTTTATCCTTTGAAAGCAAGTCTTTTGATCATCTATAAGGATCCACAAAGATTCCAACATTCAATCTCTATTGTGCTCTTGTTTATCCTTTGAAAGTAAGTCTTTTGATCATCTAAAAGAATCCACAAAGCTTCCAATAATCAACCACTATTGAGCACTTGTTTATCCTTTGTAAACAAGTCTTTTGAACCTCTAAAAGGATCCTCAAAGCTTCCAACAATCAATCTCTATTGAGCTCTTGTTTATCCTTTAAAAACAAGTCTTTTGATCCTCTAAAAGGATCCACAAAGCATCCAACAATCAATCTATATTGAGCTCTTGTTTATCATTTGTAATAAAGACTTTTGATCCTCTAAAAGGATCCACAAAGCTTCCAACAATAAATCTCTATTGAGGACTTGTTTATCCTTTAAAACAAGTCTTTTGATCATCTAAAAGGATCGTCAAAGCTTCCCACAATCAATCTCTATTGCGCTCTTGTTTATCCTTTGAAAGCAAGTCTTTTGATCATCTATAAGGATCCACAAAGATTCCAACATTCAATCTCTATTGTGCTCTTGTTTATCCTTTGAAAGTAAGTCTTTTGATCATCTAAAAGAATCCACAAAGCTTCCAATAATCAACCACTATTGAGCACTTGTTTATCCTTTGTAAACAAGTCTTTTGAACCTCTAAAAGGATCCTCAAAGCTTCCAACAATCAATCTCTATTGAGCTCTTGTTTATCCTTTAAAAACAAGTCTTTTGATCCTCTAAAAGGATCCACAAAGCATCCAACAATCAATCTATATTGAGCTCTTGTTTATCATTTGTAATAAAGACTTTTGATCCTCTAAAAGGATCCACAAAGCTTCCAACAATAAATCTCTATTGAGGACTTGTTTATCCTTTAAAACAAGTCTTTTGATCATCTAAAAGGATCGTCAAAGCTTCCCACAATCAATCTCTATTGCGCTCTTGTTTATCCTTTGAAAGCAAGTCTTTTGATCATCTATAAGGATCCACAAAGATTCCAACATTCAATCTCTATTGTGCTCTTGTTTATCCTTTGAAAGTAAGTCTTTTGATCATCTAAAAGAATCCACAAAGCTTCCAATAATCAACCACTATTGAGCACTTGTTTATCCTTTGTAAACAAGTCTTTTGAACCTCTAAAAGGATCCTCAAAGCTTCCAACAATCAATCTCTATTGAGCTCTTGTTTATCCTTTAAAAACAAGTCTTTTGATCCTCTAAAAGGATCCACAAAGCATCCAACAATCAATCTATATTGAGCTCTTGTTTATCATTTGTAATAAAGACTTTTGATCCTCTAAAAGGATCCACAAAGCTTCCAACAATAAATCTCTATTGAGGACTTGTTTATCCTTTGAAAACAAGTCTTTTGATCATCTATAAGGATCCACAAAGATTCCAACATTCAATCTCTATTGTGCTCTTGTTTATCCTTTGAAAGTAAGTCTTTTGATCATCTAAAAGAATCCACAAAGCTTCCAATAATCAACCACTATTGAGCACTTGTTTATCCTTTGTAAACAAGTCTTTTGAACCTCTAAAAGGATCCTCAAAGCTTCCAACAATCAATCTCTATTGAGCTCTTGTTTATCCTTTAAAAACAAGTCTTTTGATCCTCTAAAAGGATCCACAAAGCATCCAACAATCAATCTATATTGAGCTCTTGTTTATCATTTGTAATAAAGACTTTTGATCCTCTAAAAGGATCCACAAAGCTTCCAACAATAAATCTCTATTGAGGACTTGTTTATCCTTTAAAAACAAGTCTTTTGGTCATCTAAAAGGATCGTCAAAGCTTCCCACAATCAATCTCTATTGCGCTCTTGTTTATCCTTTGAAAGCAAGTCTTTTGATCATCTATAAGGATCCACAAAGATTCCAACATTCAATCTCTATTGTGCTCTTGTTTATCCTATGAAAGTAAGTCTTTTGATCATCTAAAAGAACCACAAAGCTTCCAATAATCAACCACTATTGAGCACTTGTTTATCCTTTTTAAACAAGTCTTTTGAACCTCTAAAAGGATCCTCAAAGCTTCCAACAATCAATCTCTATTGAGCTCTTGTTTATCCTTTAAAAACAAGTCTTTTGATCCTCTAAAAGGATCCACAAAGCATCCAACAATCAATCTATATTGAGCTCTTGTTTATCATTTGTAATAAAGACTTTTGATCCTCTAAAAGGATCCACAAAGCTTCCAACAATAAATCTCTATTGAGGACTTGTTTATCCTTTAAAAACAAGTCTTTTGATCATCTAAAAGGATCGTCAAAGCTTCCCACAATCAATCTCTATTGGGCTCTTGTTTATCCTTTGAAAGCAAGTCTTTTGATCATCTATAAGGATCCACAAAGATTCCAACATTCAATCTCTATTGTGCTCTTGTTTATCCTTTGAAAGTAAGTCTTTTGATCATCTAAAAGAATCCACAAAGCTTCCAATAATCAACCACTATTGAGCACTTGTTTATCCTTTGTAAACAAGTCTTTTGAACCTTTAAAAGGATCCTCAAAGCTTCCAACAATCAATCTCTATTGAGCTCTTGTTTATCCTTTAAAAACAAGTCTTTTGATCCTCTAAAAGGATCCACAAAGCATCCAACAATCAATCTATATTGAGCTCTTGTTTATCATTTGTAATAAAGACTTTTGATCCTCTAAAAGGATCCACAAAGCTTCCAACAATAAATCTCTATTGAGGACTTGTTTATCCTTTAAAAACAAGTCTTTTGATCATCTAAAAGGATCGTCAAAGCTTCCCACAATCAATCTCTATTGCGCTCTTGTTTATCCTTTGAAATCAAGTCTTTTGATCATCTATAAGGATCCACAAAGATTCCAACATTCAATCTCTATTGTGCTCTTGTTTATCCTTTGAAAGTAAGTCTTTTGATCATCTAAAAGAATCCACAAAGCTTCCAATAATCAACCACTATTGAGCACTTGTTTATCCTTTGTAAACAAGTCTTTTGAACCTCTAAAAGGA
This sequence comes from Platycodon grandiflorus, assembly GCA_016624345.1. NCBI lineage: Eukaryota > Viridiplantae > Streptophyta > Magnoliopsida > Asterales > Campanulaceae > Platycodon > Platycodon grandiflorus. Next base: position 80,027,250 of record CM028362.1, on the reverse strand, counting down.
TCCTCAAAGCTTCCAACAATCAATCTCTATTGAGCTCTTGTTTATCCTTTAAAAACAAGTCTTTTGATCCTCTAAAAGGATCCACAAAGCATCCAACAATCAATCTATATTGAGCTCTTGTTTATCATTTGTAATAAAGACTTTTGATCCTCTAAAAGGATCCACAAAGCTTCCAACAATAAATCTCTATTGAGGACTTGTTTATCCTTTAAAAACAAGTCTTTTGATCATCTAAAAGGATCGTCAAAGCTTCCCACAATCAATCTCTATTGCGCTCTTGTTTATCCTTTGAAAGCAAGTCTTTTGATCATCTATAAGGATCCACAAAGATTCCAACATTCAATCTCTATTGTGCTCTTGTTTATCCTTTGAAAGTAAGTCTTTTGATCATCTAAAAGAATCCACAAAGCTTCCAATAATCAACCACTATTGAGCACTTGTTTATCCTTTGTAAACAAGTCTTTTGAACCTCTAAAAGGATCCTCAAAGCTTCCAACAATCAATCTCTATTGAGCTCTTGTTTATCCTTTAAAAATAAGTCTTTTGATCCTCTAAAAGGATCCACAAAGCATCCAACAATCAATCTATATTGAGCTCTTGTTTATCATTTGTAATAAAGACTTTTGATCCTCTAAAAGGATCCACAAAGCTTCCAACAATAAATCTCTATTGAGGACATGTTTATCCTTTAAAACAAGTCTTTTGATCATCTAAAAGGATCAAAGCTTCCCACAATCAATCTCTATTGCGCTCTTGTTTATCCTTTGAAATCAAGTCTTTTGATCATCTATAAGGATCCACAAAGATTCCAACATTCAATCTCTATTGTGCTCTTGTTTATCCTTTGAAAGTAAGTCTTTTGATCATCTAAAAGAATCCACAAAGCTTCCAATAATCAACCACTATTGAGCACTTGTTTATCCTTCGTAAACAAGTCTTTTGAACCTCTAAAAGGATCCTCAAAGCTTCCAACAATCAACCTCTATTGAGCTCTTGTTTATCCTTTAAAAACAAGTCTTTTGATCCTCTAAAAGGATCCACAAAGCATCCAACAATCAATCCATATTGAGCTCTTGTTTATCATTTATAATAAAGACTTTTGATCCTCTAAAAGGATCCACAAAGATTCCAACAATAAATCTCTATTGAGGACTTGTTTATCCTTTGAAATCAAGTCTTTTGATCATCTATAAGGATCCAAAAAGATTTCAACATTCAATCTCTATTGTGCTCTTGTTTATCCTTTGAAAGTAAGTCTTTTGATCATCTAAAAGAATCCACAAAGCTTCCAATAATCAACCACTATTGAGCACTTGATTATCCTTTGTAAACAAGTCTTTTGAACCTCTAAAAGGATCCTCAAAGCTTCTAACAATCAATCTCTATTGAGCTCTTGTTTATCCTTTAAAAACAAGTCTTTTGATCCTCTAAAAGGATCCACAAAGCATCCAACAATCAATCTATATTGAGCTCTTGTTTATCATTTGTAATAAAGACTTTTGATCCTCTAAAAGGATCCACAAAGCTTCCAACAATAAATCTCTATTGAGGACTTGTTTATCCTTTAAAAACAAGTCTTTTGATCATCTAAAAGGATCGTCAAAGCTTCCCACAATCAATCTCTATTGCGCTCTTGTTTATCCTTTGAAAGCAAGTCTTTTGATCATCTATAAGGATCCACAAAGATTCCAACATTCAATCTCTATTGTGCTCTTGTTTATCATTTGAAAGTACGTCTTTTGATCATCTAAAAGAATCCACAAAGCTTCCAATAATCAACCACTATTGAGCACTTGTTTATCCTTCGTAAACAAGTCTTTTGAACCTCTAAAAGGATCCTCAAAGCTTCCAACAATCAATCTCTATTGAGCTCTTGTTTATCCTTTAAAACAAGTCTTTTGATCCTCTAAAAGGATCCACAAAGCATCCAACAATCAATCTATATTGAGCTCTTGTTTATCATTTGTAATAAAGACTTTTGATCCTCTAAAAGGATCCACAAAGCTTCCAACAATAAATCTCTATTGAGGACTTGTTTATCCTTTAAAAACAAGTCTTTTGATCATCTAAAAGGATCGTCAAAGCTTCCCACAATCAATCTCTATTGCGCTCTTGTTTATCCTTTGAAATCAAGTCTTTTGATCATCTATAAGGATCCACAAAGATTCCAACATTCAATCTCTATTGTGCTCTTGTTTATCCTTTGAAAGTAAGTCTTTTGATCATCTAAAAGAATCCACAAAGCTTCCAATAATCAACCACTATTGAGCACTTGTTTATCCTTGTAAACAAGTCTTTTGAACCTCTAAAAGGATCCTCAAAGCTTCCAACAATCAATCTCTATTGAGCTCTTGTTTATCCTTTAAAAACAAGTCTTTTGATCCTCTAAAAGGATCCACAAAGCATCCAACAATCAATCTATATTGAGCTCTTGTTTATCATTTGTAATAAAGACTTTTGATCCTCTAAAAGGATCCACAAAGCTTCCAACAATAAATCTCTATTGAGGACTTGTTTATCCTTTAAAAACAAGTCTTTTGATCATCTAAAAGGATCGTCAAAGCTTCCCACAATCAATCTCTATTGCGCTCTTGTTTATCCTTTGAAAGCAAGTCTTTTGATCATCTATAAGGATCCACAAAGATTCCAACATTCAATCTCTATTGTGCTCTTGTTTATCCTTTGAAAGTAAGTCTTTTGATCATCTAAAAGAATCCACAAAGCTTCCAATAATCAACCACTATTGAGCACTTGTTTATCCTTTGTAAACAAGTCTTTTGAACCTCTAAAAGGATCCTCAAAGCTTCCAACAATCAATCTCTATTGAGCTCTTGTTTATCCTTTAAAAACAAGTCTTTTGATCCTCTAAAAGGATCCACAAAGCATCCAACAATCAATCTATATTGAGCTCTTGTTTATCATTTGTAATAAAGACTTTTGATCCTCTAAAAGGATCCACAAAGCTTCCAACAATAAATCTCTATTGAGGACTTGTTTATCCTTTTAAAACAAGTCTTTTGATCATCTAAAAGGATCGTCAAAGCTTCCCACAATCAATCTCTATTGCGCTCTTGTTTATCCTTTGAAAGCAAGTCTTTTGATCATCTATAAGGATCCACAAAGATTCCAACATTCAATCTCTATTGTGCTCTTGTTTATCCTTTGAAAGTAAGTCTTTTGATCATCTAAAAGAATCCACAAAGCTTCCAATAATCAACCACTATTGAGCACTTGTTTATCCTTTGTAAACAAGTCTTTTGAACCTCTAAAAGGATCCTCAAAGCTTCCAACAATCAATCTCTATTGAGCTCTTGTTTATCCTTTAAAAACAAGTCTTTTGATCCTCTAAAAGGATCCACAAAGCATCCAACAATCAATCTATATTGAGCTCTTGTTTATCATTTGTAATAAAGACTTTTGATCCTCTAAAAGGATCCACAAAGCTTCCAACAATAAATCTCTATTGAGGACTTGTTTATCCTTTAAAACAAGTCTTTTGATCATCTAAAAGGATCGTCAAAGCTTCCCACAATCAATCTCTATTGCGCTCTTGTTTATCCTTTGAAATCAAGTCTTTTGATCATCTATAAGGATCCACAAAGATTCCAACATTCAATCTCTATTGTGCTCTTGTTTATCCTTTGAAAGCAAGTCTTTTGATCATCTAAAAGAATCCACAAAGCTTCCAATAATCAACCACTATTGAGCACTTGTTTATCCTTTGTAAACAAGTCTTTTGAACCTCTAAAAGGATCCTCAAAGCTTCCAACAATCAATCTCTATTGAGCTCTTGTTTATCCTTTAAAAACAAGTCTTTTGATCCTCTAAAAGGATCCACAAAGCATCCAACAATCAATCTATATTGAGCTCTTGTTTATCATTTGTAATAAAGACTTTTGATCCTCTAAAAGGATCCACAAAGCTTCCAACAATAAATCTCTATTGAGGACTTGTTTATCCTTTAAAACAAGTCTTTTGATCATCTAAAAGGATCGTCAAAGCTTCCCACAATCAATCTCTATTGCGCTCTTGTTTATCCTTTGAAATCAAGTCTTTTGATCATCTATAAGGATCCACAAAGATTCCAACATTCAATCTCTATTGTGCTCTTGTTTATCCTTTGAAAGTAAGTCTTTTGATCATCTAAAAGAATCCACAAAGCTTCCAATAATCAACCACTATTGAGCACTTGTTTATCCTTTGTAAACAAGTCTTTTGAACCTCTAAAAGGATCCTCAAAGCTTCCAACAATCAATCTCTATTGAGCTCTTGTTTATCCTTTAAAAACAAGTCTTTTGATCCTCTAAAAGGATCCACAAAGCATCCAACAATCAATCTATATTGAGCTCTTGTTTATCATTTGTAATAAAGACTTTTGATCCTCTAAAAGGATCCACAAAGCTTCCAACAATAAATCTCTATTGAGGACTTGTTTATCCTTTAAAAACAAGTCTTTTGATCATCTAAAAGGATCGTCAAAGCTTCCCACAATCAATCTCTATTGCGCTCTTGTTTATCCTTTGAAATCAAGTCTTTTGATCATCTATAAGGATCCACAAAGATTCCAACATTCAATCTCTATTGTGCTCTTGTTTATCCTTTGAAAGTAAGTCTTTTGATCATCTAAAAGAATCCACAAAGCTTCCAATAATCAACCACTATTGAGCACTTGTTTATCCTTTGTAAACAAGTCTTTTGAACCTCTAAAAGGATCCTCAAAGCTTCCAACAATCAATCTCTATTGAGCTCTTGTTTATCCTTTTAAAACAAGTCTTTTGATCCTCTAAAAGGATCCACAAAGCATCCAACAATCAATCTATATTGAGCTCTTGTTTATCATTTGTAATAAAGACTTTTGATCCTCTAAAAGGATCCACAAAGCTTCCAACAATAAATCTCTATTGAGGACTTGTTTATCCTTTAAAACAAGTCTTTTGATCATCTAAAAGGATCGTCAAAGCTTCCCACAATCAATCTCTATTGCGCTCTTGTTTATCCTTTGAAATCAAGTCTTTTGATCATCTATAAGGATCCACAAAGATTCCAACATTCAATCTCTATTGTGCTCTTGTTTATCCTTTGAAAGTAAGTCTTTTGATCATCTAAAAGAATCCACAAAGCTTCCAATAATCAACCACTATTGAGCACTTGTTTATCCTTTGTAAACAAGTCTTTTGAACCTCTAAAAGGATCCTCAAAGCTTCCAACAATCAATCTCTATTGAGCTCTTGTTTATCCTTTAAAAACAAGTCTTTTGATCCTCTAAAAGGATCCACAAAGCATCCAACAATCAATCTATATTGAGCTCTTGTTTATCATTTGTAATAAAGACTTTTGATCCTCTAAAAGGATCCACAAAGCTTCCAACAATAAATCTCTATTGAGGACTTGTTTATCCTTTAAAACAAGTCTTTTGATCATCTAAAAGGATCGTCAAAGCTTCCCACAATCAATCTCTATTGCGCTCTTGTTTATCCTTTGAAATCAAGTCTTTTGATCATCTATAAGGATCCACAAAGATTCCAACATTCAATCTCTATTGTGCTCTTGTTTATCCTTTGAAAGCAAGTCTTTTGATCATCTAAAAGAATCCACAAAGCTTCCAACAATCAATCTCTATTGAGCTCTTGTTTATCCTTTAAAAACAAGTCTTTTGATCCTCTAAAAGGATCCACAAAGCTTCCAACAATCAATCTATATTGAGCTCTTGTTTATCCTTTGTAATAAAGTCTTTTGATCCTCTAAAAGGATCCACAAAGCTTCCAACAATCAATCTCTATTGAGCTCTTGTTTATCCTTTGAAATCAAGTCTTTTGATCATCTAAAAGGATCCACAAAGCTTCCAACAATCAATCTCTATTGAGCTCTTGTTTATCCTTTGAAAGCAAGTCTTTTGATCATCTAAAAGGATCCACAAAGCTTCCAACAATCAATCTCTATTGAGCTCTTGTTTATCCTTTGAAACAAGTCTTTTGATCATCTAAAAGGATCCACAAAGCTTCCAACAATCAATCTCTATTGAGCTCTTGTTTATCCTTTGAAACAAGTCTTTTGATCCTCTAAAAGGATCCACAAAGCTTCCAACAATCAATCTCTATTGAGCTCTTGTTTATCCTTTGTAAAAAGTCTTTTGATCCTCTAAAAGGATCCACAAAGCTTCCAACAATCAATCTCTATTGAGCTCTTGTTTATCCTTTAAACAAGTCTTTTGATCCTCTAAAAGGATCCACAAAGCATCCAACAATCAATCTCTATTGAGCTCTTGTTTATCCTTTGTAATAAAGTCTTTTGATCATCTAAAAGGATCCACAAAGCTTCCAACAATCAATCTCTATTGAGCTCTTGTTTATCCTTTGAAATCAAGTCTTTTGATCATCTATAAGGATCCACAAAGATTCCAACATTCAATCTCTATTGTGCTCTTGTTTATCCTTTGAAAGCAAGTCTTTTGATCATCTAAAAGAATCCACAAAGCTTCCAATAATCAACCACTATTGAGCACTTGTTTATCCTTTGTAAACAAGTCTTTTGAACCTCTAAAAGGATCCTCAAAGCTTCCAACAATCAATCTCTATTGAGCTCTTGTTTATCCTTTAAAAACAAGTCTTTTGATCCTCTAAAAGGATCCACAAAGCATCCAACAATCAATCTATATTGAGCTCTTGTTTATCATTTGTAATAAAGACTTTTGATCCTCTAAAAGGATCCACAAAGCTTCCAACAATAAATCTCTATTGAGGACTTGTTTATCCTTTAAAAACAAGTCTTTTGATCATCTAAAAGGATCGTCAAAGCTTCCCACAATCAATCTCTATTGCGCTCTTGTTTATCCTTTGAAATCAAGTCTTTTGATCATCTATAAGGATCCACAAAGATTCCAACATTCAATCTCTATTGTGCTCTTGTTTATCCTTTGAAAGTAAGTCTTTTGATCATCTAAAAGAATCCACAAAGCTTCCAATAATCAACCACTATTGAGCACTTGTTTATCCTTTGTAAACAAGTCTTTTGAACCTCTAAAAGGATCCTCAAAGCTTCCAACAATCAATCTCTATTGAGCTCTTGTTTATCCTTTAAAAACAAGTCTTTTGATCCTCTAAAAGGATACACAAAGCATCCAACAATCAATCTATATTGAGCTCTTGTTTATCATTTGTAATAAAGACTTTTGATCCTCTAAAAGGATCCACAAAGCTTCCAACAATAAATCTCTATTGAGGACTTGTTTATCCTTTAAAAACAAGTCTTTTGATCATCTAAAAGGATCGTCAAAGCTTCCCACAATCAATCTCTATTGCGCTCTTGTTTATCCTTTGAAATCAAGTCTTTTGATCATCTATAAGGATCCACAAAGATTCCAACATTTAATCTCTATTGTGCTCTTGTTTATCCTTTGAAAGTAAGTCTTTTGATCATCTAAAAGAATCCGCAAAGCTTCCCATAATCAACCACTATTGAGCACTTGTTTATCCTTCGTAAACAAGTCTTTTGAACCTCTAAAAGGATCCTCAAAGCTTCCAACAATCAATCTCTATTGAGCTCTTGTTTATCCTTTAAAAACAAGTATTTTGATCCTCTAAAAGGATCCACAAAGCATCCAACAATCAATCTATATTGAGCTCTTGTTTATCATTTGTAATAAAGACTTTTGATCCTCTAAAAGGATCCACAAAGCTTCCAACAATAAATCTCTATTGAGGACTTGTTTATCCTTTGAAATCAAGTCTTTTGATCATCTATAAGGATCCACAAAGATTTCAACATTCAATCTCTATTGTGCTCTTGTTTATCCTTTGAAAGTAAGTTTTTTGATCATCTAAAAGAATCCACAAAGCTTCCAATAATCAACCACTATTGAGCACTTGATTATCCTTTGTAAACAAGTCTTTTGAACCTCTAAAAGGATCCTCAAAGCTTCCAACAATGAATCTCTATTGAGCTCTTATTTATACTTTAGAAATAAGTCTTTTGATCCTCTAAAAGGAACCACAAAGCATCCAACAATCAATCTATATTGAGCTCTTGTTTATCATTTGTAATAAAGACTTTTGATCCTCTAAAAGGATCCACAAAGCTTCCAACAATAAATCTCTATTGAGGACTTGTTTATCCTTTAAAAACAAGTCTTTTGGTCATCTAAAAGGATCGTCAAAGATTCCCACAATGATGTGATTCCCAACGAGACCCACAAGTTATAACGAACTTGGAACCACGCTTTCGGAATTACCTCGCGGAAACGTACGCCTAGGACTTGAATAACAATCACAAGGATGATCGCAACCCTTAGTTTCTGATGCGTAACAAACGCCGGATTTGTCGTCTACGAAACTATGGATGAATATGGTGGAACAATGATCAAAGTTGCAGCGAAAATAAAAGATAGAACACGAGTCACCGGTTAGGATTCACTCTCCTAACGTAAAGACCTCGCTTGGATTCACCGGATAGGCTTCACTCACCTATCGTAAAGAATCCTTTTGAATATTACCTCCTAGACCTAAGGAAATAATAGACAAAAATAAGAACAACCTTGTTCTTTGAAATTTCTCCTTGAGAATTATATAACAATAATCTGAATTTTTACAACTTAGATCTAACCCTATTTATAGGTGTTTACAAGCATCCTAATCTAACAAGGAATAGAAAACTAATCCTAAAAGTATAAACATTAAGAATACTACTCTTCCTAGGAATAGAAAACAATCCTATACAAGCTTTGGAATCAAAACAACAAAGGAAACTCAAGTCGCCCATTCTCGTCTAGAGGGCGATCGCCTCCCGCCACAAAGCGATCGCTTTGCCGCGCTGGTCCTCGAATTTTCTTCCAATGCGATCGCTTCCTGTCCTAAGGCGATCGCTCTTCAACCGTTGTCTCCAATGCCTTCTTTTGCCCAAATATCGCTTCTCATCGTGCACGTGACCTCCAAAGGTCTTCCAAACTCTTGAAACTTCCTTCTTGCATCACCAAAGCCTCGAGACACAAAGTTAAACCATCTTCACCCACTTGTAATGCATCTACGACTTTGTTTGGGTCTTTGCGAAGATCGTAACTCAATGCTCCCGCATCATCCTCCCTTCTTGAGAAAGAATTGGCCTCAATTCTTCAAGCATTTTGTCTTCTAAGTATGGTGATAAATCTCCCACATTGAATGTAGAACTTATCGAATACTCTTCGGGTAGGTCCAACTTGTAAGCACTATCACCAAATCTTTCAAGCACTTGAAAAGGTCCTTCGGCTCTTGGCATTAGCTTGTTTTTTCTTTTGCTAGGAAATCTCTCCTTCCGCAAATGTAGCCATACTAAATCTCCGGGTTGAAATTCCGGTTGCTTGCGACTTTTGTTGGCTCTCTTCTTGTACATCTCGTTCACCTTCTCGATTCTTGCACGAACTTGTTCATGAAATTGTTGTATATCTTTCAATTTGTTGAACGCATCCGGTTGCTCTTTCCTCTTCGAGTAGGCACCATATCAATTGGCAAACAAGGATTAACCCATACACAACTTCAAATGGAGAATGTTGAGTTGCATAAGTTGGTGTACGGTTGTAAGCAAATTCGCGTGAGCCAACTTCAAATCCCAATCTTTTGAGTCTTCCCAACTAGTCCTCGTAGTAACACTCCAAGAGTCCTATTGGTGACTTCCGTTTGTCCATCCGTTTGTGGGTGATGAGATGTGCTAAATAACAACTTCGTACCAATTAACCTCCAAAGAGATCTCCAAAAATGGCTAAGAAACTTGCTATCTCTATCACTCACAATTGTCTTTGGTACCCCATGCAAACGCACAATTTCTTTGAAATATAAATCCGCAATTAAGGAAGCATCATCCGTCTTGTGACATGGCACGAAATGCGCCATTTTCGAGAATCGATCCACGACCACCATGATAGCATCCTTTCCTCTTTGCGTTCTTGGTAGAGCCACAATGAAGTCCATCGACACATCACTCCATGGTTGTTTCGCACGGGCAAAGGTGTATATAAACCTTGATGGAATGTGCTCTTCATCTTTTGACACGTGGCACATCTAGAGATAATCGTTTGTACGTCTCCAAGCATCTTTGGCCAATAAAAGTGTTCTTGCAATAACTCCAATGTCTTGTTGATGCCGAAGTGTCCCGCTAGGCCTCCTCCATGAGTTTCTCGTACCAACAATTCCCTTATCGAACACTTGGGAATACATAATTGATTGCCTTTGAACAAGAATCCCTCTTGTAGCACAAAATTCCCATTTGATCCTTTCTCACAATCTCGAACAATAGAACCAAAATCCGGATCTTCCTTGTAGTATTCGCATACTAGTTTGAACCCTAGTAGCTTGGCATCCATCATGGTGAGCATAGAATATCTTCGAGATAATGCATCCGCTACCACATTGTTCTTTCCATCCTTGTACTTTGAAGAAAAGTTGAAGGATTGTAGAAATTCCACCCATTTCGCATGCCTTGGTTTCAACTTGTGTTGCCCATGAATATACTTCAATGCTTCATGATCGGAATGTAGGACGAAGTGATTCGGCCTCAAATAGTGACTCCAATGATCCAAAGCTCTAACCATGGCATAAAACTCCTTGTCGTAGGTAGAATAGTTGAGTCTTGCTCCTCCAAGCTTCTCACTAAAATAGGCAATGGGCCGCTTTCCTTGAGTCAACACCGCTCCAATACCCACTCCACTAGCATCACACTCAACCTCAAAAGGTTGTGAGAAATCGGGTAAAGCCAAAACCGGTGTTTTGCATAACTTCTCCTTAAGCTCCTCAAAAGCTTGTTGGGCCGCCGAAGTCCATTCAAATTTTCCTTTCTTCAAGGTTTCGGTCATAGGACTTGCAATCGTACTAAAATCTTTGATGAAGCGCCTATAGAAAGAAGCTAACCCATGAAATGAACGTACCTCCGTTATAGTGGTTGGAATAGGCCAAGATTTGATTGCCTCAATCTTTGTTTGATCAACCGAAACTCCTTCCTTCGATACCACATAACCAAGGAATGTCACACTTGGTTGCATAAATGAGCACTTCTCGAGCTTTCCATAGAGCTTGTTTTTCCGCAAAACTTGTAGTACTTCTTCAAGATGTCGCACATGTTCCTCCTCACTCTTGCTATAGACCAAAATATCGTCTAGGTAGACGACCACAAATTTTCCCAAAAACGGTCTCAACACTTCATTCATCAATCTCATAAACGTACTTGGAGCATTCGTGAGCCCGAATGGCATCACCTTCCATTCATATAATCCGTGCTTTGTCTTGAATGCCGTTTTCCATTCATCTCCTTCGCGCATGCGAATTTGATGATAACCGCTCCTCAAATCAATCTTCGAGTAGAATATAGCACCATGAAGTTCATCAATCATATCATCCAAGCGTGGCATTGGAAATCGATATTTGATAGTGATATTGTTGATTGCTCGACTATCCACGCACATTCGCCATGATCCATCTTTCTTGGGTACAAGAAGGGCCGGTACCGCACATGGACTCATGCTTTCTTCCACATATCCCTTTGCGAGCAACTCCTCAATTTGCTTTTGTAATTCCTTCGTTTCTTCCGGGTTGCATCGATATGCCGGCTTGTTGGGAAGTGGCATTCCGGGTATCAAGTCGATTTGATGTTCAATCCCTCTCTTTGGTGGCAAACCCGGTGGTAGATCTTCGGGGAATACATCCTTGAATTTGTTGAGTAGGGGTTTCATTAAGGGGTGTAGTTCCTCCCCTTCTTTGTTTTGGACCCCTTGAGGAATAACGAGAATCGCTTGTCCATCCTTGACGGCTTGTTCGGCTTCTCGTTCACTTGCCAATAAGTTTGTCTTTTGTGGGGGCTTCTTGATGGGAACTATTTTGGAGGGTGGCAAAGGATTCAACTTGAACTTCTTACCATCCTTTTTCACAATGTAAGCATTCTCCCTCCCTTCGTGGGTCACATATCGATCATATTGCCAAGGTCGTCCCAAAAGTATATGGCATACATCCATTGGAACCACATCACAAAGTATCTCATCATGATAATTTCCCATAGAGAAAGAGATTAGGGCTTGGCGATTTACCTTGACTTCGGATCCATCATTGAGCCAATGGAGTTTGTAAGGACGAGAGTGGTTTGTGGTTGGAACCTTCAATTTGTCGATGAGGATATTTGACACGGCATTCGCGCAACTCCCTCCATCTACTACCACATCACACACTTTTCCTTGCACAAGACATTTGGCATGAAAGATTTGCTCCCTTTGTTCCTCTTCCATGGCCGTAGGCTTTGCGTGTAGAGATCTTCTCAAAACTAGCGTCTCCCCCCCTTGACTTCTTCGGAGTCAAACTCCTCTACCTCTTCTTCCTCGGATTCATCTTCTTGTTCTTGAGTTGCAAGGTTGTCTTCAATCTCTCGAATCTCATGAATAGTTAAGACTCTTTTGGTGGGGCATTCGGATTGGTAGTGACCATATCCTTGACATTTAAAACACTTCACGTTGTCCTTGCTCTTGATCGGCTTCTTTCCTTCGACCTTCTCACTTGTGGTACTCTTGTTGGGCTTCTCACCTTGAGTATTGGTCTTTGGATTGCTCGGTGCCACGTTGCTTGTTGCCGAATTACTTGAAAACCCCCCTTGAAAAAGTCATCTTGTTACCCACCCTTTTCTTCTTCACTTGTCTCTCACACTTGATTGACACCTTGCAAATTTCTTCAAAGGTAAAGCATGGTTGTAGCTCTACTATGTTGGCTATCTCGACATCTAGCCCTCCCATAAATCTCGCAATCTTTTGCTCCTCATGCTCTTGCATGTCACAAAGAATTGAAAGCTTCTCAAATTCCTCAACATATTGGGAAACGGTAGAATTCCCTTGCTTTAATTGTATGAGTTTTGTAAAGTTGTCTTGTCGATAAGTACTAGGTAAGAACCTTCGATCAAGATACTTCTTAAACTTGTCCCAAGAATCAATCTTTGACTTTCCTTCACGCCTTCGTTGAGATTTTAAATTTTCATACCATATGGAAGCGTACCTTGTAAGCTTGAGGATAGCCACCTTGAATTTCTTGTGGTCACTATACTCCTTGTATTCAAAAATCCGCTCCGCTCTTCGAACCCAATCCAAATATCCTTCCGGATCCATAGCACCATCAAAATCGGGAATGTCGAGCTTCAAGCCTCGATCGTCGTCCTCCCTAAGCCGTACTTGTTGTTGTCTAGGCCTTGGGCGCCTTACTTCCCTTACTTCCTCCTCATCCGAATTGGATTCTTCAACCTCCACATGACCTTGTGGTCTCTCTAGTAAGTGCAACACGCGATCCATTCGTGTACGTAGTTCTTGCATCTCACGATCTCTTCGTAAATTTGCAGCTTGTTCCAAGGTAATTCCACGTGGGCATCCCGCTTCCTCCGCCATGATCGTTTACAAAGTTGGAATTTGTAAAAGACCTAAGCTTTGATACCAAATTTGATGCGTAACAAACGCCGGATTTGTCGTCTACGAAACTATGGATGAATATGGTGGAACAATGATCAAAGTTGCAGCGAAAATAAAAGATAGAACACGAGTCACCGGTTAGGATTCACTCTCCTAACGTAAAGACCTCGCTTGGATTCACCGGATAGGCTTCACTCACCTATCGTAAAGAATCCTTTTGAATATTACCTCCTAGACCTAAGGAAATAATAGACAAAAATAAGAACAACCTTGTTCTTTGAAATTTCTCCTTGAGAATTATATAACAATAATCTGAATTTTTACAACTTAGATCTAACCCTATTTATAGGTGTTTACAAGCATCCTAATCTAACAAGGAATAGAAAACTAATCCTAAAAGTATAAACATTAAGAATACTACTCTTCCTAGGAATAGAAAACAATCCTATACGCTTGGAAGTCAAAACAACAAGAAACGAAGTCGCCCATTCGTCTAGAGGGCGATCGCTTCCTCGCCACAAAGCGATCGCTTTGTGGCCAAGCTGGTCCTCGAATTTTCTTCCAATGCGATCGCTTCCTCCTGTCCTAAGGCGATCGCTCTTCAACCAGTTTGTCTCCAATGCCTTCTTTTGCCCAAATATCGCTTCTCATCGTGCACGTGACCTCCAAAGGTCTTCCAAACTCACGAAACTTGCCTTCTTGCAACACCAAAGCCTCGAGACACAAAGTTAAACCATCTTCACCCACTTGTAAAGCATCTACGACTTTGTTTGGGTCTTTGCGAAGATCGTAACTCAATGCTCCCGCATCAGTTTCGCAATGAACTAAGAACCTTGATCGATTCGAAACCCTTAATTATTGATTAATTAAGAACCACGAATTAGAATATCACACAAACTTAATCCAAAGTTTGCAAAATGCTAACAAACTATGTTTGTCAAGAAAGAGTTTAAACTCACACTATTTTTAATAATAAAATTCTGTATTTTACAATGAAAGAAAAGACGCCTTTATATAAGCCTTAAAACAATGTATCCTAATTATTTTAGGAGACTAATTGACTACCAAATTCTATCTAGAAAAGGAATAAAAATCTGAATAACAAAAGGACTCCTAATCTAAGAAGAAAACTAAATAAAACATGTCTAACATACTTTCCAAGTCAAAGAAGGAACAAGGAAGTAAGAAAGAAATAGGAAACATGGCCAAGGTCTTCTAGAAGCTCTACAAATCCCGGATTTCTAAAGGCCCAATTTTGAAAAGTGCACTTTGGCCCCCGAAAGTCATCCATTTAGTATTAAAAAGCTTCCAAATTCAACTTATGGGCTCACTTTTTAAGGTTTTTGCTTCCAAAAAATGTCGTTTAAGCCCTCAAACTTTCCTAAACATGTTGGACTTCAATCATAGTCACCATATTGGCCTCTTCAATTGACTTCCATGCTTGGGTTTGTTTTTGGACTTGCAACATAAGGCTTGCTAAAGCTTGGTTCATCCTTTTAGCCCTTGCTCTTGTTATTGGACCATCTTGAATCATCAATGGATCATTATTATTGGCCTTGCTTGTTGGACCCTTGTTGACATCACTTGGTGGTCCTCCATCATTCCCTCCTCCTTTGAAAGGATTTGTCCACAAATCAGTTTCACCTACATCAAATGGACGCAAATCAGAAATAGAGAAATATTCACTAACATTATGCTCACCATGTAAGTCCACTTTAAATGTCATTTTGTAGACTTGTTTGTTTTCTCCATCCAAGCTTGAACTCCAATCACCGGGATCGAAAATCAATCGAACTTTTCTTGCTCTAACTTGAAGAAGAAACACAACCAAACAACACAATACAAGATGATCAAAGTTGCTAGCATAAATTACATTATATAACAATTGAGTACACCTCAAAGACAAATATCCCTTATGCCTAACAATCTGATCATAATCAACATTCTTAATTCCCAAGCTAGCACATGCCAAAGCACTCTCAAATACATTCTTAACATGAAACACACAATCCTCCCAAGTTTTTGCATGCTTAAGAAGAATTGCTTTTAATAAACATGATTTAACCCTAAGAATGCCATGCAATCCATAAATTTTGTGAAAGAATAATGCAACATGGAAAATATCACCTAATTTGTGACATGAAATATGATAAACCATTTTCAAGGGTTCATTTGCATTCACAAATATAGAGCTCATAGATACTCTTATTGCACAATTCAAATTTTTTAACCCAACTTTCAATGCACCATAAAGACTTACCAAGTCAACCTCTAATGAATAATCCATGAATGGATCAACATAAGAATGACTAAGGGCATGCAATGTCAAGTATAGTCCATCATCAAATTTTATCCAATCATTTAACCCATGGTGACTAACCAAAATTTTCAATTCAAACTTTTTAGGCATGTCAAGTGGTCTAACAAGCTTTCTCGTGAATGAAGTACCCACATGACAAATCAAATTACCAATGCCAATATCTCCATGAATTTCGAATTCCCTACTAAGGTCATATGACTTGCCATGATTGTCAAGTCTCAATAACTTAGTATCATAAGAAGAAGGTAAGCCAAACCTATGAGAATGTGTATATTCTACAACAATCTCATTATGCCGATCATATCCCCACTTGTATCTCACAACCTTTTTACTTAATTCGGGAAATACATCAACAAAAATCTGTAGAGAAGAAGCAACACATGGAAAAGAAAGTTTGGGTGACATGTTAGTATAAAAAGATTTCTCTTTGGAAAAGAGAACTATCTCACTATGCTTTTCCCACAACTCCCTCTCAATCTCACCACTCATTGCATAAAAACTCTCCTTTTTTCCCCTCCACTCAGATTTTTCACTCAACTCATTTTTCCCACTCTTTTTCGTTTCTCTCTCACTTTCTATCTTACTCTCTTTTTTCTCTCGTTCACCTTCTCTCTCTCCCTCTCTATCTTTCTCAAGCTCTCCTTTTTCAATTTCTTCTCTTTCTCTTTTTCTCTCTCAATCCCTCTCTTTTATCTCTCTCTCCTTATCTTCTCTACTTTCTCTCCTTAATTCACTCATCCTTACTTGATCTTCCCTCACCTTTTGTGGGGATAAGGGAGCAAGAGTAAGGATTTTCCCACCAAACTTGAAGGAGTATTTATTGGAGTTCTCATTGTAAGAGACTCTTCGATCAAGTTGCCATGGTTTACCCAACAAAAGATGACAAGTTTGCATAGGTACAACATCACATAATACTTCATCCTTGTACCCCCCCAATTGAAAAATTAATCATCACTTGTTTGTGCACCCTCAACTCACCATACTCATTGAGCCATTGTAGTTTGTATGGATTAGGGTGTTTCAAGGTAGGTAGGTTGAGCTTTTCTACCATTTCTCGCTAGCCACATTAGTGCAACTCCCCATCAATAATAACCATGCACACTCTCCCCTTCACTGTACATCTAGTATGAAAAGATTCTCATGTTGTATTTCCTCAATAGTTTGTACTTTCATACTCAACATCCTCCTCACTATTATGTTTTCCTCATCACCATTAACTTTACCCAATGGCAGATAGTGGAAGAAACATTGTTACCTTTATTCACTAACCCATCTTTTGGTTTCAACTCTATAAAATTCTCACACTTACTTTGAAGATGTCCCTTAAGGATTGCATGATTTCTAGTTTTAGGAACTTCAACCTTGAGTCTCTCAATGGGATCCTCAACACTAGATCTCACATTAGCATTGGAACTAGAAATCTTTCGAGTATCACCCCTCCTAGGTCCTCTCCAAGATGGTTCATCCCCTTCTAACCACTCATCTTCCTCAATGGGTTGTCTATTTCTTCCCATTCTCTCTCTAACACGCTCATTAGGAGGTGGTTCTTGACGAACACGTTCCATCCTATCTATCCTATCATTCATTTGCCCAATCTCTTCCCTCATCATCCTCCTTATCTCACCTAACAAATCTGCCCTTGACATCTTGTTACCCTCCTTTTTTACAATATTCTTTTCCTTTACTTGAGACATGAATTTAGGAACCTCACACACTCCCTTACGTGTATCTCTCAAAATCATGACACTCGTATATCAAAAATTCTGACTTTTACCTCCCCTCTTATGTACTCACCACTCTTGTCTTTTTTCACTCAAAACTCTTGATGAAAACAAGTAGAGTTAGAACAAAGCAATTTTGGAAGTAAAGTTTGGAAAATTCTAAGATTCGTAGAATTTAATTAAAACAAAGAAATAAGAGTTTTTAGAAAAGTGGGTTAGAAGGTTAATAGAAAAGAAGAAAGAAGATTCGATTTTTATTCTCGAATCAAAGATGGAGATAATTTTGGTTTGAGAAGGAAGAACTTTCTAGCACACGGCCCAAGCTCCTTTTGCTTTCTTTGAAATTTTTTTTTTTTTGTACTGCCTTGAAGACGTTTTTTTGTGTTGTCTTTTTTTTTTTTTTTGTACTAGCTTGGCCGAATTTTCAAGGGAAAATTCTGCCTTCTTTTTTTTACTAATAGCCTCCTCTGGGATGGCTTGAAGAACAAAAGATGAAGAAAACTCTGTGGCACAAAAAGATGAGTAGATAAGATAGTGTATGGATTATGGAATGAAGAAATTAAGAACAAGATAATAAAATAGGGATAGAAAGATTGTTACCAATAGCCTTTGCTCTGATACCAACTGATGTGATTCCCAACGAGACCCACAAGTTATAACGAACTTGGAACCACGCTTTCGGAATTACCTCGCGGAAACGTACGCCTAGGACTTGAATAACAATCACAAGGATGATCGCAACCCTTAGTTTCGCAATGAACTAAGAACCTTGATCGATTCGAAACCCTTAATTATTGATTAATTAAGAACCACGAATTAGAATATCACACAAACTTAATCCAAAGTTTGCAAAATGCTAACAAACTATGTTTGTCAAGAAAGAGTTTAAACTCACACTATTTTTAATAATAAAATTCTGTATTTTACAATGAAAGAAAAGACGCCTTTATATAAGCCTTAAAACAATGTATCCTAATTATTTTAGGAGACTAATTGACTACCAAATTCTATCTAGAAAAGGAATAAAAATCTGAATAACAAAAGGACTCCTAATCTAAGAAGAAAACTAAATAAAACATGTCTAACATACTTTCCAAGTCAAAGAAGGAACAAGGAAGTAAGAAAGAAATAGGAAACATGGCCAAGGTCTTCTAGAAGCTCTACAAATCCCGGATTTCTAAAGGCCCAATTTTGAAAAGTGCACTTTGGTCCCCGAAAGTCATCCATTTAGTATTAAAAAGCTTCCAAATTCAACTTATGGGCTCACTTTTTAAGGTTTTTGCTTCCAAAAAATGTCGTTTAAGCCCTCAAACTTTCCTAAACATGTTGGACTTCAATCATAGTCACCATATTGGCCTCTTCAATTGACTTCCATGCTTGGGTTTGTTTTTGGACTTGCAACATAAGGCTTGCTAAAGCTTGGTTCATCCTTTTAGCCCTTGCTCTTGTTATTGGACCATCTTGAATCATCAATGGATCATTATTATTGGCCTTGCTTGTTGGACCCTTGTTGACATCACTTGGTGGTCCTCCATCACACAATCAATCTCTATTGCGCTCTTGTTTATCCTTTGAAATCAAGTCTTTTGATCATCTATAAGGATCCACAAAGATTCCAACATTCAAGATTGTGCTCTTATTTATCCTTTGAAAGTACGTCTTTTGATCATCTAAAAGAATCCACAAAGCTTACAATAATCAACCACTATTGACCACTTATTTATCCTTTGTAAACAAGTCTTTTGAACCTCTAAAAGGATCCTCAAAGCTTCCAACAATCAATCTCTATTGAGCTCTTGTTTATCCTTTAAAAACAAGTCTTTTGATCCTCTAAAAGGATCCACAAAGCATCCAACAATCAATCTATATTGAGCTCTTGTTTATCATTTGTAATAAAGACTTTTGATCCTCTAAAAGGATCCACAAAGCTTCCAACAATAAATCTCTATTGAGGACTTGTTTATCCTTTAAAAACAAGTCTTTTGGTCATCTAAAAGGATCGTCAAAGCTTACCACAATCAATCTCTATTGCGCTCTTGTTTATCCTTTGAAATCAAGTCTTTTGATCATCTATAAGGATCCACAAAGATTCCAACATTTAATCTCTATTGTGCTCTTGTTTATCCTTTGAAAGTAAGTCTTTTGATCATCTAAAAGAATCCACAAAACTTCCAATAATCAACCACGATAGAGCACTTGTTTATCCTTCGTAAATAAGTCTTTTGAACCTCTAAGAGGATCCTCAAAGCTTCCAACAATCAATCTCTATTGAGCTCTTGTTTATCCTTTAAAAACTAGTCTTTTGATCCTCTAAAAGGATCCACAAAGAATCAAACAATCAATATATATTGAGCTCTTGTTTATCATTTGTAATAAAGACTTTTGATCCTCTAAAAGGATCCACAAAGCTTCCAACAATAAATCTCTATTGAGGACTTGTTTATCCTTTAAAAACAAGTCTTTTGGTCATCTAAAAGGATCGTCAAAGCTTCCCACAATCAATCTCTATTGCGCTCTTGTTTATCCTTTGAAATCAAGTCTTTTGATCATCTATAAGGATCCACAAAGATTCCAACATTTAATCTCTATTGTGCTCTTGTTTATCCTTTGAAAGTAAGTCTTTTGATCATCTAAAAGAATCCACAAAACTTCCAATAATCAACCACTATTGAGCACTTGTTTATCCTTCGTAAACAAGTCTTTTGAACCTCTAAAAGGATCCTCAAAGCTTCCAACAATCAATCTCTATTGAGCTCTTGTTTATCCTTTAAAAACAAGTCTTTTGATCCTCTAAAAGGATCCACAAAGCATCCAACAATCAATCTATATTGAGCTCTTGTTTATCATTTGTAATAAAGACTTTTGATCCTCTAAAAGGATCCACAAAGCTTCCAACAATAAATCTCTATTGAGGACTTGTTTATCCTTTAAAAACAAGTCTTTTGGTCATCTAAAAGGATCGTCAAAGATTCCCACAATCAATCTCTATTGCGCTCTTGTTTATCCTTTGAAATCAAGTCTTTTGATCATCTATAAGGATCCACAAAGATTCCAACATTCAATCTCTATTGTGCTCTTGTTTATCCTTTGAAAGTAAGTCTTTTGATCATCTAAAAGAATCCACAAAGCTTCCAACAATCAATCTCTATTGAGCTCTTGTTTATCCTTTAAAAACAAGTCTTTTGATCCTCTAAAAGGATCCACAAAGCATCCAACAATCAATCTATATTGAGCTCTTGTTTATCATTTGTAATAAAGACTTTTGATCCTCTAAAAGGATCCACAAAGCTTCCAACAATAAATCTCTATTGAGGACTTGTTTATCCTTTAAAAACAAGTCTTTTGGTCATCTAAAAGGATCGTCAAAGATTCCCACAATCAATCTCTATTGCGCTCTTGTTTATCCTTTGAAATCAAGTCTTTTGATCATCTATAAGGATCCACAAAGATTCCAACATTCAATCTCTATTGTGCTCTTGTTTATCCTTTGAAAGTAAGTCTTTTGATCATCTAAAAGAATCC
This sequence comes from Platycodon grandiflorus, assembly GCA_016624345.1. NCBI lineage: Eukaryota > Viridiplantae > Streptophyta > Magnoliopsida > Asterales > Campanulaceae > Platycodon > Platycodon grandiflorus. The sequence continues at coordinate 80,006,294 of CM028362.1, read as the reverse complement.
ACAAAGCTTCCAATAATCAACCACTATTGAGCACTTGATTATCCTTTGTAAACAAGTCTTTTGAACCACTAAAAGGATCCTCAAAGCTTCCAACAATGAATCTCTATTGAGCTCTTGTTTATCCTTTAGAAATAAATCTTTTGATCCTCTAAAAGGATCCACAAAGCATCCAACAATCAATCTATATTGAGCTCTTGTTTATCATTTGTAATAAAGACTTTTGATCCTCTAAAAGGATCCACAAAGCTTCCAACAATAAATCTCTATTGAGGACTTGTTTATCCTTTAAAAACAAGTCTTTTGGTCATCTAAAAGGATCGTCAAAGATTCCCACAATCAATCTCTATTGCGCTCTTGTTTATCCTTTGAAATCAACTCTTTTGATCATCTATAAGGATCCACAAAGATTCCAACATTTAATCTCTATTGTGCTCTTGTTTATCCTTTGAAAGTAAGTCTTTTGATCATCCAAAAGAATCCACAAAGCTTCCAATAATCAACCACTATTGAGCACTTGATTATCCTTGGTAAACAAGTCTTTTGAACCTCTAAAAGGATCCTCAGAGCTTCCTACAATCAATCTCTATTGAGCTCTTGTTTATCCTTTAAAAACAAGTCTTTTGATCCTCTAAAAGGATACACAAAGCATCCAACAATCAATCTATATTGAGCTCTTGTTTATCATTTGTAATAAAGACTTTTGATCCTCTAAAAGGATCCACAAAGCTTCCAACAATAAATCTCTATTGAGGTCTTGTTTATCCTTTAAAAACAAGTCTTTTGGTCATCTAAAAGGATCGTCAAAGCTTCCCACAATCAATCTCTATTGCGCTCTTGTTTATCCTTTGAAATCAAGTCTTTTGATCATCTATAAGGATCCACAAAGATTCCAACATTTAATCTCTATTGTGCTCTTGTTTATCCTTTGAAAGTAAGTCTTTTGATCATCTAAAAGAATCCACAAAGCTTCCAATAATCAACCACTATTGAGCACTTGTTTATCCTTTGTAAACAAGTCTTTTGAACCTCTAAAAGGATCCTCAAAGCTTCCAACAATCAATCTCTATTGAGCTCTTGTTTATCCTTTAAAAACAAGTCTTTTGATCCTCTAAAAGGATCCACAAAGCATCCAACAATCAATCTATATTGAGCTCTTGTTTATCATTTGTAATAAAGACTTTTGATCCTCTAAAAGGATCCACAAAGCTTCCAACAATAAATCTCTATTGAGGACTTGTTTATCCTTTAAAAACAAGTCTTTTGGTCATCTAAAAGGATCGTCAAAGCTTCCCACAATCAATCTCTATTGCGCTCTTGTTTATCCTTTGAAATCAAGTCTTTTGATCATCTATAAGGATCCACAAAGATTCCAACATTTAATCTCTATTGTGCTCTTGTTTATCCTTTGAAAGTAAGTCTTTTGATCATCTAAAAGAATCCACAAAGCTTCCAATAATCAACCACTATTGAGCACTTGTTTATCCTTCGTAAACAAGTCTTTTGAACCTCTAAAAGGATCCTCAAAGCTTCCAACAATCAATCTCTATTGAGCTCTTGTTTATCCTTTAAAAACAAGTATTTTGATCCTCTAAAAGGATCCACAAAGCATCCAACAATCAATCTATATTGAGCTCTTGTTTATCATTTGTAATAAAGACTTTTGATCCTCTAAAAGGATCCACAAAAATTCTAACAATAAATCTCTATTGAGGACTTGTTTATCCTTTGAAATCAAGTCTTTTGATCATCTATAAGGATCCACAAAGATTTCAACATTCAATCTCTATTGTGCTCTTGTTTATCCTTTGAAAGTAAGTCTTTTGATCATCTAAAAGAATCCACAAAGCTTCCAATAATCAACCACTATTGAGCACTTGATTATCCTTTGTAAACAAGTCTTTTGAACCTCTAAAAGGATCCTCAAAGCTTCCAACAATGAATCTCTATTGAGCTCTTGTTTATCCTTTAGAAATAAGTCTTTTGATCCTCTAAAAGGATCCACAAAGCATCCAACAATCAATCTATATTGAGCTCTTGTTTATCATTTGTAATAAAGACTTTTGATCCTCTAAAAGGATCCACAAAGCTTCCAACAATAAATCTCTATTGAGGACTTGTTTATCCTTTAAAAACAAGTCTTTTGGTCATCTAAAAGGATCGTCAAAGATTCCCACAATCAATCTCTATTGCGCTCTTGTTTATCCTTTGAAATCAAGTCTTTTGATCATCTATAAGGATCCACAAAGATTCCAACATTCAAGATTGTGCTCTTATTTATCCTTTGAAAGTACGTCTTTTGATCATCTAAAAGAATCCACAAAGCTTCCAATAATCAACCACTATTGAGCACTTGTTTATCCTTTGTAAACAAGTCTTTTGAACCTCTAAAAGGATCCTCAAAGCTTCCAACAATCAATCTCTATTGAGCTCTTGTTTATCCTTTAAAAACAAGTCTTTTGATCCTCTAAAAGGATCCACAAAGCATCCAACAATCAATCTATATTGAGCTCTTGTTTATCATTTGTAATAAAGACTTTTGATCCTCTAAAAGGATCCACAAAGCTTCCAACAATAAATCTCTATTGAGGACTTGTTTATCCTTTAAAAACAAGTCTTTTGGTCATCTAAAAGGATCGTCAAAGCTTCCCACAATCAATCTCTATTGCGCTCTTGTTTATCCTTTGAAATCAAGTCTTTTGATCATCTATAAGGATCCACAAAGATTCCAACATTCAATCTCTATTGTGCTCTTGTTTATCCTTTGAAAGTAAGTCTTTTGATCATCTAAAAGAATCCACAAAGCTTCCAATAATCAACCACTATTGAGCACTTGTTTATCCTTTGTAAACAAGTCTTTTGAACCTCTAAAAGGATCCTCAAAGCTTCCAACAATCAATCTCTATTGAGCTCTTGTTTATCCTTTAAAAACAAGTCTTTTGATCCTCTAAAAGGATCCACAAAGCATCCAACAATCAATCTATATTGAGCTCTTGTTTATCATTTGTAATAAAGACTTTTGATCCTCTAAAAGGATCCACAAAGCTTCCAACAATAAATCTCTATTGAGGACTTGTTTATCCTTTAAAAACAAGTCTTTTGGTCATCTAAAAGGATCGTCAAAGCTTCCCACAATCAATCTCTATTGCGCTCTTGTTTATCCTTTGAAATCAAGTCTTTTGATCATCTATAAGGATCCACAAAGATTCCAACATTCAATCTCTATTGTGCTCTTGTTTATCCTTTGAAAGTAAGTCTTTTGATCATCTAAAAGAATCCACAAAACTTCCAATAATCAACCACTATTGAGCACTTGTTTATCCTTCGTAAACAAGTCTTTTGAACCTCTAAAAGGATCCTCAAAGCTTCCAACAATCAATCTCTATTGAGCTCTTGTTTATCCTTTAAAAACAAGTCTTTTGTTCCTCTAAAAGGATCCACAAAGCATCCAACAATCAATCTATATTGAGCTCTTGTTTATCATTTGTAATAAAGACTTTTGATCCTCTAAAAGGATCCACAAAGCTTCCAACAATAAATCTCTATTGAGGACTTGTTTATCCTTTAAAAACAAGTCTTTTGGTCATCTAAAAGGATCGTCAAAGATTCCCACAATCAATCTCTATTGCGCTCTTGTTTATCCTTTGAAATCAAGTTTTTTGATCATCTATAAGGATCCACAAAGATTCCAACATTCAATCTCTATTGTGCTCTTGTTTATCCTTTGAAAGTAAGTCTTTTGATCATCTAAAAGAATCCACAAAGCTTCCAACAATCAATCTCTATTGAGCTCTTGTTTATCCTTTAAAAACAAGTCTTTTGATCCTCTAAAAGGATCGACAAAGCATCCAACAATCAATCTATATTGAGCTCTTGTTTATCATTTGTAATAAAGACTTTTGATCCTCTAAAAGGATCCACAAAGAGATGCGGGAGCATTGAGCTACAATCTTCATAAAGACCCAAACAAAGCCGTGGATGCGTTACAAGTGGGTGAAGGTGGTTTAACATTGTCTCTCGAGTCATTAATGATGCAAACTAGGAAGGTTCAAGAGTTTGGAAGACCTTTGGAGGTCACGTGCACAACAAGGGATGATATTTGGGCAAAAGAAGGCATTGGCGACAATCTGAGCGACCGCCTTGGACAAAGCGATCGATCGCCTTTGAGCAAAATCGAGGACCAGCCTCGGCCACAAAGCGATCGCTTTGTGGCGAGGCGATCGCCCTCTACGAATGGGCGACTTCGAGTTTCCTGCTATGTTTTTGATTCCTAGCTTGTATAGGTTTGACTTTCTATTCCTAGGTAGGATAGTATTGCTAATACTTGTACAATTAGGAGTAGTTTTCTTTACCTTTAATGATTAGGATGCATTGTAAACAACTATAAATAGGGATAGATCTAAGTTGTAAAAATTCAGATTATTGTTATATAATTCTCAAGGAGAAATTTCAAGAACAAAGGTTTGTTCTCATTTTTGTCTATTATTTCCTTAGGTCTAGGAGGTAATATTCAAAAGGATTCTTTACGATAGGTGAGTGAAGCCTATCCGGTGAATCCAAGCGAGGTCTTTACGTTAGGAGAGTGAATCCTAACCGGTGACTCGTGTTCTATCTTCTATTTTCGCTGCAACTTTGATCATTGTTTTCATCATCATCATCCATAGTTTCGTAAAACAACAAGTCTTGCGTTTGTTACGCATCAAATTGGTATCAGAGCTTAGGTCTTTTACAAATCCCAACTTTGTAAACGATCATGGCGGAAGAAGCGGGATGCCCACGTGGAATTACCTTGGAACAAGCTGCAAATTTACGAAGGGATCGTGAGATGCAAGAACTACGTACACGAATGGATCGCGTTTTGCAATTGCTAGAGAGACCACAAGGTCATGTGGAGGTTGAAGATTCCAATTTGGATGAGGAGGAAGTAAGGGAAGTAAGGCGCCCAAGGCCTAGACAACAACAAGTACGGCTTAAGGAGGACGACGATCGAGGCTTGAAACTCGACATTCCCGATTTTGATGGTGCTATGGATCTGGAAGGATATTTGGATTGGGTTCGAAGAGCGGAGCGGATTTTTGATTACAAGGAGTATAGTGACCACAAGAAATTCAAGGTGGCTATCCTCAAGCTTACAAGGTACGCTTCCATATGGTATGAAAATCTAAAATCTCAACGAAGGCGTGAAGGAAAGTCAAAGATTGAGTCTTGGGACAAGTTTAAGAAATATCTTGATCGAAGGTTCTTACCTAGTACTTATCGACAAGATAACTTTACAAAACTCATACAATTAAAGCAAGGGAATTCTACCGTTTCCCAATATGTGGAGGAGTTTGAGAAGCTTTCGATTCTTTGTGACATGCAAGAGCATGAGGAGCAAAAGATTGCAAGATTTATGGGAGGGCTAGATGTCGAGATAGCCAACATAGTAGAGCTACAACCATGCTTTACTTTTGAAGAAATTTGCAAGGTCTCCATCAAGTGTGAAAGACAAGTGAAGAAGAAAAGGGTGGGAAGCAAGATGACTTTCTCGAAGGGCTATTCAAGTAATTCGGCTACAAGCAACCCGGCGCAAAGCAATCCAAAGCCTAATACTCAAGCGGAAAAGCCCAACAAGAGTACCACAAGTGAGAAAGTCGAAGGAAAGAAGCTGATCAAGAGCAAGGACAACGTGAAGTGTTTTAAATGTCAAGGATATGGTCACTACCAATCCGAATGCCCCACCAAAAGAGTCTTAACTATTCATGAGATTCGAGAGATTGAAGACAACCTTGCAACTCAAGATCAAGAAGATGAATCCGAGGAAGAAGAGGTAGAGGAGTTTGACTCCGAAGATGTCAAGGGGGAGACACTAGTTTTGAGAAGGTCTTTACATGCAAAGCCAACGACCATGGAAGAGGAGCAAAGAGAACAAATATTTCATGCTAAAGGTCTTGTGCAAGGAAAAGTGTGTGATGTGGTAGTAGATGGAGGGAGTTGCGCGAATGCCGTCTCAAATATCCTCATCAACAAATTGAAGGTCCCAACCACAAATCACTCTCGTCCTTACAAACTCCATTGGCTCAATGATGGATCCGAAGTCAAGGTAAATCGCCAAGCCCTAATCTCTTTCTCTATGGGAAATTATCAAGATGAGATACTTTGTGATGTGGTTCCAATGGATGTATGCCGTACACTTTTGGGACGACCTTGGCAATATGACCGATATGTGACCCACGAAGGGAAGGAAAATGCTTACATTGTGAAGAAGGATGGTAAGAAGTTCAAATTGAATCCTTTGCCACCCTCCAAAATAGTTCTCATCAAGAAGCCCTCATAAAAGACAAACTTATTGGCAAGTGAACGAGAAGCCGAACAAGCCGTCAAGGATGGTCAAGCGATTCTCGTTATTCCTCAAGGGGTGATGCGTAACAAACGCAGAACTTGTTGCTTACGAAATTATGGATGAAGATGATGAAAATAATGATCAAAGTTGCAGCGAAAATTCAAAGTTGCAGCGAAAATAGAAGATAGAACACGAGTCACCGGTTAGGATTCACTCTCCTAACGTAAAGACCTCGCTTGGATTCACCGGATAGGCTTCACTCACCTATCATAAAGAATCCTTTTGAATATTACCTCCTAGACCTAAGAAAATAATAGACAAAATAAGAACAAACCTTGTTCTTTGAATTTCTCCTTGAGAATTATATAACAATAATCTGCCTTTTACAACTTAGATCTATCCCTATTTATAGTTGTTTTACAATGCATCCTAATCATTAAAGGTAAAGAAAACTACTCCTAATTGTACAAGTATTAGCAATACTATCCTACCTAGGAATAAAAAGTCAACCTATACAAGCTAGGAATCAAAAACATAGCAGGAAACTCGAAGTCGCCCATTCTGTCTAGAGGGCGATCGCCCTGCCTCGCCACAAAGCGATCGCTTTGTGGCCAGTAGGCTGGTCCGTATTTCCTCTTCCAATGCGATCGCTTTCTCCAATGAAGGGCGATCGCTTTCAACCCAAAATGTCGCCGATGCCTTCTTTTGACCACATATCCTCCCTCGTTGTGCATATAACCTCCAAAGGTCTTCCAAACTCTTGAACCTTCCTAGTTTGCATCATCAATGACTCGAGAGACAATGTTAAACCACCTTCACCTACTTGTAATGCATCCACGGCTTTGTTTGGGTCTTTGCAAAGATTGTAGCTCAATGCTCCCGCATCATCCTCCCCTTCTTGAGAAAGAATTGGCCTCAATTCTTCAAGCATTTTGTCTTCTAAGTATTGTGATAAATCTCCCACATTGAATGTAGAACTTATCGAATATCCTTCGGGTAGGTCTAACTTGTAAGCACTATCACCAAATCTCTCAAGCACTTGAAAAGGTCCTTCGGCTCTTGGCATTAGCTTGTTCTTCCTTTTGCTAGGAAATCTCTCCTTCCGCAAATGTAGCCATACTAAATCCCCGGGTTGAAATTCCAATTGCTTGCGACTTTTGTTGGCTCTCTTCTTGTACATCTCGTGCACCTTCTCGATTCTTGCACGAACTTGTTCATGAAAATGTTGTATATCTTTCAATTTGTTGAACGCATCCGATTGCTCTTTCCCTCGTCGAGTAGGAACCATATCAATTGGCAAACAAGGATTAACTCCATACACAACTTCAAATGGAGAATGTTGAGTTGCATAAGTTGGTGTACGGTTGTAAGCAAATTCGGCGTGAGCCAACTTTAAATCCCAATCTTTTTGAGTCTTCCCAACTAGTCCTCGTAGTAACACTCCAAGAGTCCTATTGGTGACTTCCGTTTGTCCATCCGCTTGTGGGTGATGAGATGTGCTAAATAGCAATTTTGTACCAATTATCCTCCAAAGGGATCTCCAAAAGTGGCTAAGAAACTTGCTATCCCTATCACTCACAATTGTCTTTGGCACCCCATGCAAACGCACGATTTCTTTGAAGTACAAATCCGCCACTAAGGAAGCATCATTCGTCTTGTGACATGGCACAAAATGCGCCATCTTCGAGAATCGATCCACAACCACCATGATAGCATCCTTTCCTCTTTGCGTTCTTGGTAGAGCCACAATGAAGTCCATCGACACATCACTCCATGGTTGTTTCGGCACGGGCAAAGGTGTATATAAACCTTGATGGAATGTGCTCTTCATCTTTTGACATGTGGCACATCTAGAGATAATTGTTTGCACATCACCAAGCATCTTCGGCCAATAAAAGTGCTCTTGCAATAACTCCAATGTCTTGTTGATGCCGAAGTGTCCCGCTAGGCCTCCTCCATGAGTTTCTCGTACCAACAATTCCCTTATCGAACACTTGGGAATACATAATTGATTGCCCTTGAACAAGAATCCCTCTTGTAGCACAAAATTCCCATTTGATCCTTTCTCACAATCTCGAACAATAGAGCCAAAATCCGGATCCTCCTTGTAGTATTCGCATACTAGTTTGAACCCTAGTAGCTTGGCATCCATCATGGTGAGCATAGAATATCTTCGAGATAATGCATCTGCTACCACATTGTTCTTTCCGTCCTTGTACTTTGAAGAAAAGTTGAAGGATTGTAGGAATTCCACCCATTTAGCATGCCTTGGTTTCAACTTGTGTTGTCCATGAATATACTTCAATGCTTCGTGATCGGAATGTAGGACGAAGTGATTCGGCCTTAAGTAGTGATTCCAATGATCCAAAGCTCGAACCATGGCATAAAACTCTTTGTCGTAGGTAGAATAGTTGAGTCTCGCACCTCCAAGTTTCTCACTAAAATAGGCAATGGGCCTTTTTCCTTGAGTCAACACCGCTCCAATACCCACTCCACTAGCATCACATTCAACCTCAAAGGGTTGTGAGAAATTGGGTAGGGCCAAAATCGGTGTTTTGCATAACTTCTCCTTAAGCTCTTCAAAAGCTTGTTGGGCCGCCGAAGTCCATTCAAATTTCCCTTTCTTCAAGGTTTCGGTCATAGGACTTGCAATAGTACTAAAATCTTTGATGACGCGTCTATAGAAAGAAGCTAACCCATGAAATGAACGTACCTCCGTTATAGTGGTTGGAATAGGCCAAGATTTGATTGCCTCAATCTTTTGTTGATCAACCAATACTCCTTCCTTTGATACAACATAACCAAGGAATGTTACACTTGGTTGCATAAACGAGCACTTCTCTAGTTTCCCATAGAGCTTGTTTTTCCTCAAAGCTTGTAGTACCTCTTCAAGATGTCGTACGTGCTCCTCCTCACTTTTGCTATAGACCAAAATATCATCTAGATAGACGACAACAAATTTTCCCAAAAACGGTCTCAACACCTCATTCATCAATCTCATAAAAGTACTTGGGGCATTAGTAAGCCCGAAGGGCATCACCTTCCATTCATATAATCCGTGCTTTGTCTTGAACGCCGTTTTCCACTCATCTCCTTCGCGCATGCGAATTTGATGATAACCGCTCCTCAAATCAATATTCGAGTAAAATATAGCACCATGAAGTTCATCAATCATATCATCCAAGCGTGGCATTGGAAATCGATACTTGATAGTGATATTGTTGATTGCTCGACTATCCACGCACATCCGCCATGATCCATCTTTCTTGGGTACAAGAAGGGCCGGTACCGCACATGGACTCATGCTTTCTTCCACATATCCCTTTGCGAGCAACTCCTCAATTTGTTTTTGTAGTTCCTTTGTTTCTTCCGGATTGCATCGATATGTCGGTTTGTTGGGAAGTGGCATTCCGGGTATCAAGTCGATTTGATGTTCAATTCCTCTCTTTGGTGGTAAACCCGGTGGTAGATCTTCGAGAAATACATCTTTGAACTTGTTGAGTAGGGGTTTCATTAAAGGGTGTAGTTCCTCCCCTTCTTGTTTTTGGACCCCTTGAGGAATAACGAGAATCGCTTGGCCATCCTTGACGGCTTGTTCGGCCTCTCGTTCACTTGCCAATAGGTTTGTCTTTTGCGGGGGTTTCTTGATGGGAACTATTTTGGAGGGTGGTAAAGGATTCAACTTGAACTTCTTACCATCCTTCTTCACAATATAAGCATTCTCTCTCCCTTCATGTGTCACATATCGATCATATTGCCAAGGTCGTCCCAAAAGTATATGACATACATCCATTGGAACCACATCACAAAGTATCTCATCTTGATAATTTCCCATAGAGAAAGAGATTAGGGCTTGACGATTTACCTTGACTTCAGATCCATCATTGAGCCAATGGAGTTTGTAAGGACGAGAGTGGTTTGTGGTTGGAACCTTCAATTTGTTGATGAGGATGTTTGATACGGCATTCGCGCAACTCCCTCCATCTACTACCACATCACACACCTTTCCTTGCACAAGACATTTCGCATGAAAGATTTGCTCCCTTTGTTCCTCTTCCATGGCCGTTGGCTTTGCGTGTAGCGATCTTCTCAAAACTAGTGTCTCCCCCTTGACATCCTCGGAGTCAAACTCCTCTACCTCTTCTTCCTCGGATTCATCTTCTTGATCTTGAGTTGCAAGGTTGTCTTCAATCTCTCGAATCTCATGAATAGTTAAGACTCTTTTGGTGGGGCATTCGGATTGGTAGTGACCATATCCTTGACATTTAAAACACTTCACGTTGTCCTTTCTCTTGATCGGCTTCTTTCCTTCGACCTTCTCACTTGTGGTACTCTTGTTGGGCTTTTCCGCTTGAGTATTAGGCTTTGGATTGCTTGGCGCCGGGTTGCTTGTAACCGAATTACTTGAAAACCCCTTTGAAAAAGTCATCTTGTTACCCACCCTTTTCTTCTTCACTTGTCTCTCACACTTGATTGATACCTTGCAAATTTCTTCAAAGGTAAAGCATGGTTGTAGCTCTACTATGTTGGCTATCTCGACATCTAGCCCTCCCATAAATCTCGCAATCTTTTGCTCCTCATGCTCTTGCATGTCACAAATAATTGAAAGCTTCTCAAACTCCTCAACATATTGGGAAACGGTAGAATTCCCTTGCTTTAATTGTATGAGTTTTGTAAAGTTGTCTTGTCGATAAGTACTAGGTAAGAACCTTCGATCAAGATACTTCTGAAACTTGTCCCAAGACTCAATCTTTGACTTTCCTTCACGCCTTCGTTGAGATTTTAGATTTTCATACCATATGGAAGCGTACCTTGTAAGCTTGAGGATAGCCACCTTGAATTTCTTGTGGTCACTATACTCCTTGTAATCAAAAATCCGCTCCGCTCTTCGAACCCAATCCAAATATCCTTCCGGATCCATAGCATCATCAAAATCGGGAATGTCGAGTTTCAAGCCTCGATCATCGTCCTCCCTAAGCCGTACTTGTTGTTGTCTAGGCCTTGGGCGCCTTACTTCCCTTACTTCCTCCTCATCCGAATTGGAATCTTCAACCTCCACATGACCTTGTGGTCTCTCTAGCAATGGCAAAACGCGATCCATTCGTGTACGTAGTTCTTGCATCTCACGATCCCTTCGTAAATTTGCAGCTTGTTCCAAGGTAATTCCACGTGGGCATCCCGCTTCTTCCGCCATGATCGTTTACAAAGTTGGGATTTGTAAAAGACCTAAGCTCTGATACCAATTTGATGCGTAACAAACGCAGAACTTGTTGCTTACGAAATTATGGATGAAGATGATAAAAACAATGATCAAAGTTACAGCGAAAATAGAAGATAGAACACGAGTCACCGGTTAGGATTCACTCTCCTAACGTAAAGACCTCGCTTGGATTCACCGGATAGGCTTCACTCACCTATCGTAAAGAATCCTTTTGAATATTACCTCCTAGACCTAAGGAAATAATAGACAAAATAAGAACAAACCTTGTTCTTTGAATTTCTCCTTGAGAATTATATAACAATAATCTGCCTTTTACAACTTAGATCTATCCCTATTTATAGTTGTTTTACAATGCATCCTAATCATTAAAGGTAAAGAAAACTACTCCTAATTGTACAAGTATTAGCAATACTATCCTACCTAGGAATAAAAAGTCAACCTATACAAGCTAGGAATCAAAAACATAGCAGGAAACTCGAAGTCACCCATTCTGTCTAGAGGGCGATCGCCCTGCCTCGCCACAAAGCGATCGCTTTGTGGCCAGTAGGCTGGTCCGTATTTCCTCTTCCAATGCGATCGCTTTCTCCAATGAAGGGCGATCGCTTTCAACCCAAAATGTCGCCGATGCCTTCTTTTGACCACATATCCTCCCTCGTTGTGCATATAACCTCCAAAGGTCTTCCAAACTCTTGAACCTTCCTAGTTTGCATCATCAATGACTCGAGAGACAATGTTAAACCACCTTCACCTACTTGTAATGCATCCACGGCTTTGTTTGGGTCTTTGCAAAGATTGTAGCTCAATGCTCCCGCATCAAGGGGTCCAAAAACAAGAAGGGGAGGAACTACACCCTTTAATGAAACCTATCCTACTCAACAAGTTCAAGGATGTATTTCCCGAAGATCTACCACCGGGTTTGCCACCAAAGAGAGGAATTGAACATCAAATCGATTTGATACCCGGAATGCCACTTCCCAACAAACCGGCATATCGATGCAACCCGGAAGAAACAAAGGAACTACAAAAACAAATTGAGGAGTTGCTCGCAAAGGGATATGTGGAAGAAAGCATGAGTCCATGTGCGGTACCGGCCCTTTTAGTACCCAAGAAGGATGGTTCATGGCGAATGTGCGTGGATAGTCGAGCAATCAACAATATCACTATCAAATATCGATTTCCAATGCCACGCTTGGATGATATGATTGATGAACTTCATGGTGCTATATTCTACTCGAAGATTGATTTGAGGAGCGGTTATCATCAAATTCGTATACGCGAAGGAGATGAGTGGAAAACGGCATTCAAGACAAAGCATGGATTATATGAATGGAAAGTGATGCCATTCGGGCTTACAAATGCCCCAAGCACCTTTATGAGGTTGATGAATGAAGTGCTAAGACCCTTTTTGGGAAAATTTGTTGTCGTCTATCTAGACGATATTTTGGTCTATAGCAAGAGTGAGGAGGAGCATGTGCGACACCTTGAAGAAGTGCTACAAGCTTTGCGGAAAAACAAGCTCTATGGAAAGCTCGAGAAGTGCTCATTTATGCAACCAAGTGTGACATTCCTTGGTTATGTGGTATCGAAGGAAGGAGTTTCGATTGATCAAACAAAGATTGAGGCAATCAAATCTTGGCCTATTCCAACCACTATAACGGAGGTACGTTCATTTCATGGGTTAGCTTCTTTCTATAGACGCTTCATCAAAGATTTTAGTACTATTGCAAGTCCTATGACCGAGACCTTGAAGAAAGGAAAATTTGAATGGACTTCGGCGGCCCAACAAGCTTTTGAAGAGCTTAAGGAGAAGTTGTGCAAAACACCGGTTTTGGCCTTACCCGATTTCTCACAACCTTTTGAGGTTGAATGCGATGCTAGTGGAGTGGGTATTGGAGCGGTGTTGACTCAAGGAAAGAGGCCCATTGCTTATTTTAGTGAGAAGCTTGGAGGTGCGAGACTCAACTATTCTACCTATGACAAAGAGTTTTATGCCATGGTTCGAGCTTTGGATCATTGGAGTCACTACTTAAGGCCGAATCACTTCGTCCTTCATTCCGATCACGAAGCATTGAAGTATATTCATGGACAACACAAGTTGAAACCAAGGCATGCTAAATGGGTGGAATTCCTACAATCCTTCAACTTTTCTTCAAAGTACAAGGACGGAAAGAACAATGTGGTAGCGGATGCATTATCTCGAAGATATTCTATGCTCACCATGATGGATGCCAAGCTACTAGGGTTCAAACTAGTATGCGAATACTACAAAGGAGATCCGGATTTTGGCTCAATTGTTCTCGAGTGTGAGCAAGGAAAGAATGGAAATTTTGTGCTACAAGAGGGATTCTTGTTCAAGGGAAATCAATTATGTATTCCCAAGTGTTCGATAAGGGAATTGTTGGTACGAGAAACTCATGGAGGAGGCCTAGCGGGACATTTCGGCATCAACAAGACATTGGAGATGTTGCAAGAACATTTTTATTGGCTGAAGATGCTTGGTGATGTGCAAACAATTATCTCTAGATGTGCCACATGTCAAAAGATGAAGAGCACATTCCATCAAGGTTTATATACACCTTTGCCCGTGCCGAAACAACCATGGAGTGATGTGTCGATGGACTTCATTGTGGCTCTACCAAGAACGCAAAGAGGAAAGGATGCTATCATGGTGGTTGTGGATCGATTCTCGAAGATGGCGCATTTTGTGCCTTGTCACAAAACGGATGATGCTTCCTTAGTGGCGGATTTGTACTTCAAGGAAATTGTACGTTTGCATGGAGTGCCAAAGACTATTGTGAGTGATAGAGATAGCAAGTTTCTTAGCCATTTTTGGAGATCTCTTTGGAGGATAATTGGTACAAAATTGCTATTTAGCACATCTCATCACCCACAAACGGATGGACAAACGGAAGTCACCAATAGGACTCTTGGAGTGTTACTACGAGGACTAGTTGGGAAGACTAAAAAAGATTGGGATTTGAAGTTGGCTCACGCAGAATTCGCTTACAACCGTACACCAACTTATGCAACTCAACATTCTCCATTTGAAGTTGTGTATGGGGTCAATCCTTGTTTGCCAATTGATATGGTTCCTACTCGAAGAGGGAAAGAGCAACCGGATGCGTTCAACAAATTGAAAGATATACAACACTTCCATGAACAAGTTCGTGCAAGAATCGAGAAGGTGAACGAGATGTACAAAAGGAGAGCCAACAAAAGTCGTGATGCGGGAGCATTGAGTTACGATCTTCGCAAAGACCCAAACAAAGTCGTGGATGCATTACAAGTGGGTGAAGATGGTCTAACATTGTCTCTCGAGTCGTTGATGATGCAAACTAGGAAGATCCAAGAGTTTGGAAGACCTTTGGAGGTCACATGCGCAACGAGGGATGATTTTTGGTCAAAAGAAGGCATTGGGACTTTAAGGGCGATCGCCCTACTTGAGCAAGCGATCGCCTTGGAGGCATTTTCGAGGACCAGCCTCGGCCACAAAGCGATCGCTTTGTGGCGGGCGATCGCCTCTAGGCGCTTTGGCGGATTTCGAGTTTCCTTCCAGGTTTTTGATTCCTAGCTTGTATAGGTTGACTTTCTATTCCTAGGTAGGATAGTAATACTAATGCTTGTACAATTAGGAGTAGTTTTCTTTACCTTTAATGATTAGGATACATTGTAAACAACTATAAATAGGGATAGATCTAAGTTGTAAAAATTCAGATTATTGTTATATAATTCTCAAGGAGAAATTTCAAAGAACAAGGTTGTTCTTATTTTTGTCTATTATTTCCTTAGGTTTAGGAGGTAATATTCAAAAGGATTCTTTACGATAGGTGAGTGAAGCCTATCCGGTGAATCCAAGCGAGGTCTTTACGTTAGGAGAGTGAATCCTAACCGGTGACTCGTGTTCTATCTTCTATTTTCGCTGCAACTTTGATCATTGTTTCATCGTATTCATCCATAGTTTCGTAGACTACAAATCCGGCGTTTGTTACGCATCAAGTCGCAAGCAACCGGAATTTCAACCTGGAGATTTAGTATGGATACATTTGCGGAAGGAACGATTTCCTAGCAAAAGGAAGAACAAGCTAATGCCAAGAGCCGAAGGACCTTTTCAAGTGCTTGAGAGATTTGGTGATAGTGCCTACAAGTTAGACCTACCCGAAGAGTATTCGATAAGTTCTACATTCAATGTGGGAGATTTATCACCATACTTAGAAGACAAAATGTTTGAAGAATTGAGGCCAATTCTTTCTCAAGAAGGGGAGGATGATGCGGGAGCATTGAGCTACAATCTTCGTAAAGACCCAAACAAAGCCGTGGATGCGTTACAAGTGGGTGAAGGTGGTTTAACATTGTCTCTCGAGTCATTAATGATGCAAACTAGGAAGGTTCAAGAGTTTGGAAGACCTTTGGAGGTCACGTGCACAACAAGGGATGATATTTGGGCAAAAGAAGGCATTGGCGACAATCTGGTTGAAGAGCGACGCCTTGGACAAGAGAAAGCGATCGCCTTTGAGCAAAATCCGAGGACCAGCCTACTGGCCACAAAGCGATCGCTTTGTGGCGAGGCAGGGCGATCGCCCTCTAGACAGAATGGGCGACTTCGAGTTTCCTGCTATGTTTTTGATTCCTAGCTTGTATAGGTTTGACTTTCTATTCCTAGGTAGGATAGTATTGCTAATACTTGTACAAGTAGGAGTAGTTTTCTTTACCTTTAATGATTAGGATGCATTGTAAACAACTATAAATAGGGATAGATCTAAGTTGTAAAAATTCAGATTATTATTATATAATTCTCAAGGAGAAATTTCAAGAACAAAGGTTTGTTCTCATTTTTGTCTATTATTTCCTTAGGTCTAGGAGGTAATATTCAAAAGGATTCTTTACGATAGGTGAGTGAAGCCTATCCGGCGAATCCAAGCGAGGTCTTTACGTTAGGAGAGTGAATCCTAACCGGTGACTCGTGTTCTATCTTCTATTTTCGCTGCAACTTTGATCATTGTTTTCATCATCATCATCCATAGTTTCGTAAAACAACAAGTCTTGCGTTTGTTACGCATCACAAAGCTTCCAACAATAAATCTCTATTGAGGACTTGTTTATCCTTTAAAAACAAGTCTTTTGGTCATCTAAAAGGATTGTCAAAGCTTCCCACAATCAATCTCTATTGCGCTCTTGTTTATCCTTTGAAATCAAGTCTTTTGATCATCTATAAGGATCCACAAAGATTCCAACATTTAATCTCTATTGTGCTCTTGTTTATCCTTTGAAAGTAAGTCTTTTGATCATCTAAAAGAATCCACAAAGCTTCCAATAATCAACCACTATTGAGCACTTGTTTATCCTTCGTAAACAAGTCTTTTGAACCTCTAAAAGGATCCTCAAAGCTTCCAACAATCAATCTCTATTGAGCTCTTGTTTATCCTTTAAAAACTAGTCTTTTGATCCTCTAAAAGGATCCACAAAGAATCAAACAATCAATATATATTGAGCTCTTGTTTATCATTTGTAATAAAGACTTTTGATCCTCTAAAAGGATCCACAAAGCTTCCAACAATAAATCTCTATTGAGGACTTGTTTATCCTTTAAAAACAAGTCTTTTGGTCATCTAAAAGGATCGTCAAAGCTTCCCACAATCAATCTCTATTGCGCTCTTGTTTATCCTTTGAAATCAAGTCTTTTGATCATCTATAAGGATCCACAAAGATTCCAACATTCAATCTCTATTGTGCTCTTGTTTATCCTTTGAAAGTAAGTCTTTTGATCATCTAAAAGAATCCACAAAGCTTCCAATAATCAACCACTATTGAGCACTTGTTTATCCTTTGTAAACAAGTCTTTTGAACCTCTAAAAGGATCCTCAAAGCTTCCAACAATCAATCTCTATTGAGCTCTTGTTTATCCTTTAAAAACAAGTCTTTTGATCCTCTAAAAGGATCCACAAAGCATCCAACAATCAATCTATATTGAGCTCTTGTTTATCATTTGTAATAAAGACTTTTGATCCTCTAAAAGGATCCACAAAGCTTCCAACAATAAATCTCTATTGAGGACTTGTTTATCCTTTAAAACAAGTCTTTTGGTCATCTAAAAGGATCGTCAAAGCTTCCCACAATCAATCTCTATTGCGCTCTTGTTTATCCTTTGAAATCAAGTCTTTTGATCATCTATAAGGATCCACAAAGATTCCAACATTCAATCTCTATTGTGCTCTTGTTTATCCTTTGAAAGTAAGTCTTTTGATCATCTAAAAGAATCCACAAAGCTTCCAATAATCAACCACTATTGAGCACTTGTTTATCCTTTGTAAACAAGTCTTTTGAACCTCTAAAAGGATCCTCAAAGCTTCCAACAATCAATCTCTATTGAGCTCTTGTTTATCCTTTAAAAACAAGTCTTTTGATCCTCTAAAAGGATCCACAAAGCATCCAACAATCAATCTATATTGAGCTCTTGTTTATCATTTGTAATAAAGACTTTTGATCCTCTAAAAGGATCCACAAAGCTTCCAACAATAAATCTCTATTGAGGACTTGTTTATCCTTTAAAAACAAGTCTTTTGGTCATCTAAAAGGATCGTCAAAGCTTCCCACAATCAATCTCTATTGCGCTCTTGTTTATCCTTTGAAATCAAGTCTTTTGATCATCTATAAGGATCCACAAAGATTCCAACATTCAATCTCTATTGTGCTCTTGTTTATCCTTTGAAAGTAAGTCTTTTGATCATCTAAAAGAATCCACAAAGCTTCCAATAATCAACCACTATTGAGCACTTGTTTATCCTTTGTAAACAAGTCTTTTGAACCTCTAAAAGGATCCTCAAAGCTTCCAACAATCAATCTCTATTGAGCTCTTGTTTATCCTTTAAAAACAAGTCTTTTGATCCTCTAAAAGGATCCACAAAGCATCCAACAATCAATCTATATTGAGCTCTTGTTTATCATTTGTAATAAAGACTTTTGATCCTCTAAAAGGATCCACAAAGCTTCCAACAATAAATCTCTATTGAGGACTTGTTTATCCTTTAAAACAAGTCTTTTGGTCATCTAAAAGGATCGTCAAAGCTTCCCACAATCAATCTCTATTGCGCTCTTGTTTATCCTTTGAAATCAAGTCTTTTGATCATCTATAAGGATCCACAAAGATTCCAACATTCAATCTCTATTGTGCTCTTGTTTATCCTTTGAAAGTAAGTCTTTTGATCATCTAAAAGAATCCACAAAGCTTCCAATAATCAACCACTATTGAGCACTTGTTTATCCTTTGTAAACAAGTCTTTTGAACCTCTAAAAGGATCCTCAAAGCTTCCAACAATCAATCTCTATTGAGCTCTTGTTTATCCTTTAAAACAAGTCTTTTGATCCTCTAAAAGGATCCACAAAGCATCCAACAATCAATCTATATTGAGCTCTTGTTTATCATTTGTAATAAAGACTTTTGATCCTCTAAAAGGATCCACAAAGCTTCCAACAATAAATCTCTATTGAGGACTTGTTTATCCTTTAAAAACAAGTCTTTTGGTCATCTAAAAGGATCGTCAAAGCTTCCCACAATCAATCTCTATTGCGCTCTTGTTTATCCTTTGAAATCAAGTCTTTTGATCATCTATAAGGATCCACAAAGATTCCAACATTCAATCTCTATTGTGCTCTTGTTTATCCTTTGAAAGTAAGTCTTTTGATCATCTAAAAGAATCCACAAAGCTTCCAATAATCAACCACTATTGAGCACTTGTTTATCCTTTGTAAACAAGTCTTTTGAACCTCTAAAAGGATCCTCAAAGCTTCCAACAATCAATCTCTATTGAGCTCTTGTTTATCCTTTAAAAACAAGTCTTTTGATCCTCTAAAAGGATCCACAAAGCATCCAACAATCAATCTATATTGAGCTCTTGTTTATCATTTGTAATAAAGACTTTTGATCCTCTAAAAGGATCCACAAAGCTTCCAACAATAAATCTCTATTGAGGACTTGTTTATCCTTTAAAAACAAGTCTTTTGGTCATCTAAAAGGATCGTCAAAGCTTCCCACAATCAATCTCTATTGCGCTCTTGTTTATCCTTTGAAATCAAGTCTTTTGATCATCTATAAGGATCCACAAAGATTCCAACATTCAATCTCTATTGTGCTCTTGTTTATCCTTTGAAAGTAAGTCTTTTGATCATCTAAAAGAATCCACAAAGCTTCCAATAATCAACCACTATTGAGCACTTGTTTATCCTTGTAAACAAGTCTTTTGAACCTCTAAAAGGATCCTCAAAGCTTCCAACAATCAATCTCTATTGAGCTCTTGTTTATCCTTTAAAAACAAGTCTTTTGATCCTCTAAAAGGATCCACAAAGCATCCAACAATCAATCTATATTGAGCTCTTGTTTATCATTTGTAATAAAGACTTTTGATCCTCTAAAAGGATCCACAAAGCTTCCAACAATAAATCTCTATTGAGGACTTGTTTATCCTTTAAAAACAAGTCTTTTGGTCATCTAAAAGGATCGTCAAAGCTTCCCACAATCAATCTCTATTGCGCTCTTGTTTATCCTTTGAAATCAAGTCTTTTGATCATCTATAAGGATCCACAAAGATTCCAACATTCAATCTCTATTGTGCTCTTGTTTATCCTTTGAAAGTAAGTCTTTTGATCATCTAAAAGAATCCACAAAGCTTCCAATAATCAACCACTATTGAGCACTTGTTTATCCTTTGTAAACAAGTCTTTTGAACCTCTAAAAGGATCCTCAAAGCTTCCAACAATCAATCTCTATTGAGCTCTTGTTTATCCTTTAAAAACAAGTCTTTTGATCCTCTAAAAGGATCCACAAAGCATCCAACAATCAATCTATATTGAGCTCTTGTTTATCATTTGTAATAAAGACTTTTGATCCTCTAAAAGGATCCACAAAGCTTCCAACAATAAATCTCTATTGAGGACTTGTTTATCCTTTAAAAACAAGTCTTTTGGTCATCTAAAAGGATCGTCAAAGCTTCCCACAATCAATCTCTATTGCGCTCTTGTTTATCCTTTGAAATCAAGTCTTTTGATCATCTATAAGGATCCACAAAGATTCCAACATTCAATCTCTATTGTGCTCTTGTTTATCCTTTGAAAGTAAGTCTTTTGATCATCTAAAAGAATCCACAAAGCTTCCAATAATCAACCACTATTGAGCACTTGTTTATCCTTTGTAAACAAGTCTTTTGAACCTCTAAAAGGATCCTCAAAGCTTCCAACAATCAATCTCTATTGAGCTCTTGTTTATCCTTTAAAAACAAGTCTTTTGATCCTCTAAAAGGATCCACAAAGCATCCAACAATCAATCTATATTGAGCTCTTGTTTATCATTTGTAATAAAGACTTTTGATCCTCTAAAAGGATCCACAAAGCTTCCAACAATAAATCTCTATTGAGGACTTGTTTATCCTTTAAAACAAGTCTTTTGGTCATCTAAAAGGATCGTCAAAGCTTCCCACAATCAATCTCTATTGCGCTCTTGTTTATCCTTTGAAATCAAGTCTTTTGATCATCTATAAGGATCCACAAAGATTCCAACATTCAATCTCTATTGTGCTCTTGTTTATCCTTTGAAAGTAAGTCTTTTGATCATCTAAAAGAATCCACAAAGCTTCCAATAATCAACCACTATTGAGCACTTGTTTATCCTTTGTAAACAAGTCTTTTGAACCTCTAAAAGGATCCTCAAAGCTTCCAACAATCAATCTCTATTGAGCTCTTGTTTATCCTTTAAAACAAGTCTTTTGATCCTCTAAAAGGATCCACAAAGCATCCAACAATCAATCTATATTGAGCTCTTGTTTATCATTTGTAATAAAGACTTTTGATCCTCTAAAAGGATCCACAAAGCTTCCAACAATAAATCTCTATTGAGGACTTGTTTATCCTTTAAAAACAAGTCTTTTGGTCATCTAAAAGGATCGTCAAAGCTTCCCACAATCAATCTCTATTGCGCTCTTGTTTATCCTTTGAAATCAAGTCTTTTGATCATCTATAAGGATCCACAAAGATTCCAACATTCAATCTCTATTGTGCTCTTGTTTATCCTTTGAAAGTAAGTCTTTTGATCATCTAAAAGAATCCACAAAGCTTCCAATAATCAACCACTATTGAGCACTTGTTTATCCTTTGTAAACAAGTCTTTTGAACCTCTAAAAGGATCCTCAAAGCTTCCAACAATCAATCTCTATTGAGCTCTTGTTTATCCTTTAAAACAAGTCTTTTGATCCTCTAAAAGGATCCACAAAGCATCCAACAATCAATCTATATTGAGCTCTTGTTTATCATTTGTAATAAAGACTTTTGATCCTCTAAAAGGATCCACAAAGCTTCCAACAATAAATCTCTATTGAGGACTTGTTTATCCTTTAAAAACAAGTCTTTTGGTCATCTAAAAGGATCGTCAAAGCTTCCCACAATCAATCTCTATTGCGCTCTTGTTTATCCTTTGAAATCAAGTCTTTTGATCATCTATAAGGATCCACAAAGATTCCAACATTCAATCTCTATTGTGCTCTTGTTTATCCTTTGAAAGTAAGTCTTTTGATCATCTAAAAGAATCCACAAAGCTTCCAATAATCAACCACTATTGAGCACTTGTTTATCCTTTGTAAACAAGTCTTTTGAACCTCTAAAAGGATCCTCAAAGCTTCCAACAATCAATCTCTATTGAGCTCTTGTTTATCCTTTAAAACAAGTCTTTTGATCCTCTAAAAGGATCCACAAAGCATCCAACAATCAATCTATATTGAGCTCTTGTTTATCATTTGTAATAAAGACTTTTGATCCTCTAAAAGGATCCACAAAGCTTCCAACAATAAATCTCTATTGAGGACTTGTTTATCCTTTAAAAACAAGTCTTTTGGTCATCTAAAAGGATCGTCAAAGCTTCCCACAATCAATCTCTATTGCGCTCTTGTTTATCCTTTGAAATCAAGTCTTTTGATCATCTATAAGGATCCACAAAGATTCCAACATTCAATCTCTATTGTGCTCTTGTTTATCCTTTGAAAGTAAGTCTTTTGATCATCTAAAAGAATCCACAAAGCTTCCAATAATCAACCACTATTGAGCACTTGTTTATCCTTTGTAAACAAGTCTTTTGAACCTCTAAAAGGATCCTCAAAGCTTCCAACAATCAATCTCTATTGAGCTCTTGTTTATCCTTTAAAACAAGTCTTTTGATCCTCTAAAAGGATCCACAAAGCATCCAACAATCAATCTATATTGAGCTCTTGTTTATCATTTGTAATAAAGACTTTTGATCCTCTAAAAGGATCCACAAAGCTTCCAACAATAAATCTCTATTGAGGACTTGTTTATCCTTTAAAAACAAGTCTTTTGGTCATCTAAAAGGATCGTCAAAGCTTCCCACAATCAATCTCTATTGCGCTCTTGTTTATCCTTTGAAATCAAGTCTTTTGATCATCTATAAGGATCCACAAAGATTCCAACATTCAATCTCTATTGTGCTCTTGTTTATCCTTTGAAAGTAAGTCTTTTGATCATCTAAAAGAATCCACAAAGCTTCCAATAATCAACCACTATTGAGCACTTGTTTATCCTTTGTAAACAAGTCTTTTGAACCTCTAAAAGGATCCTCAAAGCTTCCAACAATCAATCTCTATTGAGCTCTTGTTTATCCTTTAAAAACAAGTCTTTTGATCCTCTAAAAGGATCCACAAAGCATCCAACAATCAATCTATATTGAGCTCTTGTTTATCATTTGTAATAAAGACTTTTGATCCTCTAAAAGGATCCACAAAGCTTCCAACAATAAATCTCTATTGAGGACTTGTTTATCCTTTAAAAACAAGTCTTTTGGTCATCTAAAAGGATCGTCAAAGCTTCCCACAATCAATCTCTATTGCGCTCTTGTTTATCCTTTGAAATCAAGTCTTTTGATCATCTATAAGGATCCACAAAGATTCCAACATTCAATCTCTATTGTGCTCTTGTTTATCCTTTGAAAGTAAGTCTTTTGATCATCTAAAAGAATCCACAAAGCTTCCAATAATCAACCACTATTGAGCACTTGTTTATCCTTTGTAAACAAGTCTTTTGAACCTCTAAAAGGATCCTCAAAGCTTCCAACAATCAATCTCTATTGAGCTCTTGTTTATCCTTTAAAAACAAGTCTTTTGATCCTCTAAAAGGATCCACAAAGCATCCAACAATCAATCTATATTGAGCTCTTGTTTATCATTTGTAATAAAGACTTTTGATCCTCTAAAAGGATCCACAAAGCTTCCAACAATAAATCTCTATTGAGGACTTGTTTATCCTTTAAAAACAAGTCTTTTGGTCATCTAAAAGGATCGTCAAAGCTTCCCACAATCAATCTCTATTGCGCTCTTGTTTATCCTTTGAAATCAAGTCTTTTGATCATCTATAAGGATCCACAAAGATTCCAACATTCAATCTCTATTGTGCTCTTGTTTATCCTTTGAAAGTAAGTCTTTTGATCATCTAAAAGAATCCACAAAGCTTCCAATAATCAACCACTATTGAGCACTTGTTTATCCTTTGTAAACAAGTCTTTTGAACCTCTAAAAGGATCCTCAAAGCTTCCAACAATCAATCTCTATTGAGCTCTTGTTTATCCTTTAAAAACAAGTCTTTTGATCCTCTAAAAGGATCCACAAAGCATCCAACAATCAATCTATATTGAGCTCTTGTTTATCATTTGTAATAAAGACTTTTGATCCTCTAAAAGGATCCACAAAGCTTCCAACAATAAATCTCTATTGAGGACTTGTTTATCCTTTAAAACAAGTCTTTTGGTCATCTAAAAGGATCGTCAAAGCTTCCCACAATCAATCTCTATTGCGCTCTTGTTTATCCTTTGAAATCAAGTCTTTTGATCATCTATAAGGATCCACAAAGATTCCAACATTCAATCTCTATTGTGCTCTTGTTTATCCTTTGAAAGTAAGTCTTTTGATCATCTAAAAGAATCCACAAAGCTTCCAATAATCAACCACTATTGAGCACTTGTTTATCCTTTGTAAACAAGTCTTTTGAACCTCTAAAAGGATCCTCAAAGCTTCCAACAATCAATCTCTATTGAGCTCTTGTTTATCCTTTAAAACAAGTCTTTTGATCCTCTAAAAGGATCCACAAAGCATCCAACAATCAATCTATATTGAGCTCTTGTTTATCATTTGTAATAAAGACTTTTGATCCTCTAAAAGGATCCACAAAGCTTCCAACAATAAATCTCTATTGAGGACTTGTTTATCCTTTAAAAACAAGTCTTTTGGTCATCTAAAAGGATCGTCAAAGCTTCCCACAATCAATCTCTATTGCGCTCTTGTTTATCCTTTGAAATCAAGTCTTTTGATCATCTATAAGGATCCACAAAGATTCCAACATTCAATCTCTATTGTGCTCTTGTTTATCCTTTGAAAGTAAGTCTTTTGATCATCTAAAAGAATCCACAAAGCTTCCAATAATCAACCACTATTGAGCACTTGTTTATCCTTTGTAAACAAGTCTTTTGAACCTCTAAAAGGATCCTCAAAGCTTCCAACAATCAATCTCTATTGAGCTCTTGTTTATCCTTTAAAAACAAGTCTTTTGATCCTCTAAAAGGATCCACAAAGCATCCAACAATCAATCTATATTGAGCTCTTGTTTATCATTTGTAATAAAGACTTTTGATCCTCTAAAAGGATCCACAAAGCTTCCAACAATAAATCTCTATTGAGGACTTGTTTATCCTTTAAAAACAAGTCTTTTGGTCATCTAAAAGGATCGTCAAAGCTTCCCACAATCAATCTCTATTGCGCTCTTGTTTATCCTTTGAAATCAAGTCTTTTGATCATCTATAAGGATCCACAAAGATTCCAACATTTAATCTCTATTGTGCTCTTGTTTATCCTTTGAAAGTAAGTCTTTTGATCATCTAAAAGAATCCACAAAGCTTCCAATAATCAACCACTATTGAGCACTTGTTTATCCTTCGTAAACAAGTCTTTTGAACCTCTAAAAGGATCCTCAAAGCTTCCAACAATCAATCTCTATTGAGCTCTTGTTTATCCTTTAAAAACAAGTCTTTTGTTCCTCTAAAAGGATCCACAAAGCATCCAACAATCAATCTATATTGAGCTCTTGTTTATCATTTGTAATAAAGACTTTTGATCCTCTAAAAGGATCCACAAAGCTTCCAACAATAAATCTCTATTGAGGACTTGTTTATCCTTTTAAAACAAGTCTTTTGGTCATCTAAAAGGATCGTCAAAGATTCACACAATCAATCTCTATTGCGCTCTTGTTTATCCATTGAAATCAAGTCTTTTGATCATCTATAAGGATCCACAAAGATTCCAACATTCAATCTCTATTGTGCTCTTGTTTATCCTTTGAAAATAAGTCTTTTGATCATCTAAAAGAATCCACAAAACTTCCAATAATCAACCACTATTGAGCACTTGTTTATCCTTTAAAACAAGTCTTTTGAATCCTCTAAAAGGATCCTCAAAGCTTCCAACAATCAATCTCTATTGAGCTCTTGTTTATCCTTTAAAAACAAGTCTTTTGATCCTCTAAAAGGATCCACAAAGATTCCAACAATCAATCTATATTGAGCTCTTGTTTATCATTTGAAATAAAGACTTTTGATCCTCTAAAAGGATCCACAAAGCTTCCAACAATCAATCTCTATTGAGGACTTGTTTATCCTTTAAAACAAGTCTTTTGATCATCTAAAAGGATCCACAAAGCTTCCAACAATCAATCTCTATTGAGCTCTTGTTTATCCTTTGAAACAAGTCTTTTGATCATCTAAAAGGATCCACAAAGCTTCCAACAATCAATCTCTATTGAGCTCTTGTTTATCCTTTGAAAATAAGTCTTTTGATCATCTAAAAGGATCCACAAAGCTTCCAACAATCAATCTCTATTGAGCACTTGTTTATCCTTTAAAAACAAGTCTTTTGATCATCTAAAAGGATCCTCAAAGCTTCCAACAATCAATCTCTTTTGCGCACTTGTTTATCCTTTGAAATCAAGTCTTTTGATCATCTATAAGGATCCACAAAGATTCCAACATTCAATCTCTATTGTGCTCTTGTTTATCCTTTGAAAGTACGTCTTTTGATCATCTAAAAGAATCCACAAAGCTTACAATAATCAACCACTATTGAGCACTAGTTTATCCTTTGTAAACAAGTCTTTTGAACCTCTAAAAAGATCCTCAAAGCTTCCAACAATCAATCTCTATTGCGCTCTTGTTTATCCTTTGAAATCAAGTCTTTTGATCATCTATAAGGTTCCACAAAGATTCCAACATTCAATCTCTATTGTGCTCTTGTTTATCCTTTGAAAGTAAGTCTTTTGATCATCTAAAAGAATCCACAAAGCTTCCAATAATCAACCACTATTGAGCACTTGATTATCCTTGGTAAACAAGTCTTTTGAACCTCTAAAAGGATCCTCAAAGCTTCCAACAATGAATCTCTATTGAGCTCTTGTTTATCCTTTAGAAATAAGTCTTTTGATCCTCTAAAAGGATCCACAAAGCATCCAACAATCAATCTATATTGAGCTCTTGTTTATCATTTATAATAAAGACTTTTGATCCTCTAAAAGGATCCACAAAGCTTCCAACAATAAATCTCTATTGAGGACTTGTTTATCCTTTAAAGACAAGTCTTTCGGTCATCTAAAAGGATCGTCAAAGATTCCCACAATCAATCTCTATTGCGCTCTTGTTTATCCTTTGAAATCAAGTCTTTTGATCATCTATAAGGATCCACAAAGATTCCAACATTCAATCTCTATTGTGCTCTTGTTTATCCTTTGAAAGTAAGTCTTTTGATCATCTAAAAGAATCCACAAAGCTTCCAATAATCAACCACTATTGAGCACTTGTTTATCCTTTGTAAACAAGTCTTTTGAACCTCTAAAAGGATCCTCAAAGCTTCCAACAATCAATCTCTATTGAGCTCTTGTTTATCCTTTGAAATAAGTATTTTGATCCTCTAAAAGGATCCACAAAGCATCCAACAATCAATCTATATTGAGCTCTTGTTTATCATTTGTAATAAAGACTTTTGATCCTCTAAAAGGATCCACAAAGCTTCCAACAATAAATCTCTATTGAGGACTTGTTTATCCTTTAAAAACAAGTCTTTTGGTCATCTAAAAGGATCGTCAAAGCTTCCCACAATCAATCTCTATTGCGCTCTTGTTTATCCTTTGAAATCAAGTCTTTTGATCATCTATAAGGATCCACAAAGATTCCAACATTCAATCTCTATTGTGCTCTTGTTTATCCTTTGAAAGTACGTCTTTTGATCATCTAAAAGAATCCACAAAGCTTCCAATAATCAACCACTATTGAGCACTTGTTTATCCTTTGTAAACAAGTCTTTTGAACCTCTAAAAGGATCCTCAAAGCTTCCAACAATCAATCTCTATTGAGCTCTTGTTTATCCTTTAAAATAAGTCTTTTGATCCTCTAAAAGGATCCACAAAGCATCCAACAATCAATCTATATTGAGCTCTTGTTTATCATTTGTAATAAAGACTTTTGATCCTCTAAAAGGATCCACAAAGCTTCCAACAATAAATCTCTATTGAGGACTTGTTTATCCTTTAAAAACAAGTCTTTTGGTCATCTAAAAGGATCGTCAAAGATTCCCACAATCAATCTCTATTGCGCTCTTGTTTATCCTTTGAAATCAAGTCTTTTGATCATCTATAAGGATCCACAAAGATTCCAACATTTAATCTCTATTGTGCTCTTGTTTATCCTTTGAAAGTAAGTCTTTTGATCATCTAAAAGAATCCACAAAGCTTCCAATAATCAACCACTATTGAGCACTTGTTTATCCTTCGTAAACAAGTCTTTTGAACCTCTAAAAGGATCCTCAAAGCTTCCAACAATCAATCTCTATTGAGCTCTTGTTTATCCTTTAAAAACAAGTCTTTTGATCCTCTAAAAGGATCCACAAAGCATCCAACAATCAATCTATATTGAGCTCTTGTTTATCATTTGTAATAAAGACTTTTGATCCTCTAAAAGGATCCACAAAGCTTCCAACAATAAATCTCTATTGAGGACTTGTTTATCCTTTAAAAACAAGTCTTTTGGTCATCTAAAACGATCGTCAAAGCTTCCCACAATCAATCTCTATTGCGCTCTTGTTTATCTTTTGAAATCAAGTCTTTTGATCATCTATAAGGATCCACAAAGATTCCAACATTTAATCTCTATTGTGCTCTTGTTTATCCTTTGAAAGTAAGTCTTTTGATCATCTAAAATAATCCACAAAGCTTCCAATAATCAACCACTATTGAGCACTTGTTTATCCTTCGTAAACAAGCCTTTTGAACCTCTAAAAGGATCCTCAAAGCTTCCCACAATCAATCTCTATTGAGCTCTTGTTTATCCTTTAAAAACTAGTCTTTTGATCCTCTAAAAGGATCCACAAAGAATCAAACAATCAATATATATTGAGCTCTTTTTTATCATTTGTAATAAAGACTTTTGATCCTCTAAAAGGATCCACAAACGGGAAGTAGAAAACCGAATTGGATCTAGAAGAAGCAGCAGCATTAGCCAAACCTTCAGCCACACGATTTCCTTCACGCAAAATATGAGTAACACGAACACGAATCTGCAGCATAATCCTTTTAATTTGTGGAACTTCATACCAAATCGACCAAGGAATATGATAATCCAAAATCAGAATCTTCAAGAGAATCTCCGAATCAACTTCAAGCCAAATGGAAGACATACCAAAAGAAACAGCAAACTGTAAACCATCCAAAACAGCTTTTGGTTCTGCTACCATATTGGTACCAACCCCATAAAAATTCAAGAAGGCAAACAGCATATTGCCATGAGAGTTTCGAAAAATACCCCCACCCGAGATTAGACCAGGATTACCTTTCGCAGCCCCATCCGTATTGAGCTTAAACAGCTCAAGGGTCGGAAATTTCCAAATAACAAGACGCAACGGCCGTAAAGAAGAAGAACTGTGACATATGGAGAAAGACTGGAGGATATCAATATCACCATGATAAAACTTGAACGTAATCTGGAAAGCCTTGACTACGAGAGAAACTTGATCATTAATAGCCCCAATAATTGAATCAGCATTCATAGTAATATTCTCAAATCTGGCTTTATTACGACTTTTCCAAATCTCCCAAACAATGAAACAAGGTAAAATCCGACATAGCCACTTTAAGCCTGGGCTAAAACCTCGAACTGTACCAAACCACCAACTAGCAAGGATAGACCTAATACTATGATAAATGATTGGGACCCCCAACTTATTAGCAAAAGAAAACCACACTTTACTAGCAATTCTGCCATGAACAAATAAATGCTCCGCATCTTCAAGGGATCGAACCAAACAACAGTCACATCCCGAAACCAAGTAAATGCCCTTACGTTTAACAGCAGCATCAGAAGGAATGCCATTATGCAAAAGCCTCCATAGAAACACCGAAATTTTAATAGGGACATGCTTATGCCAGCAGTGCTCAAAAACAAAATCAGGCGTACCAGCATCTTTACAAAGGCGCCAAGCAGAAGAGATAGTAAACTGACCTTTACTAGATGGAAGCCAATATAATTGATCCGGAACATCGGAGATGGAGATATGCTGATTTTGAATAGACTGCAAAAACTGTGGGCCATAAACGTCAATAATATGATCATACCGAGGATGCCCATCTTCAAACAAAGAAGCAACTTCAACATGATTTCCAGGAAGAAGAGACCGAAACCCATCAATCCAGTTTTCATGGACAGAAATATTCCCTCGCCCAATTCTCCAACCAATATTGTCTTCAACAATATTTTTAACTTTTAACATACGACACCAAATATGAGAAGAAAAAGAGGGTTGAGAAGCATCCATCGGGTGAGTACCCAAGCAATACTTAGCAAGCATAAACTCTGCCCATAAAGAATTATGACCACGAAGCCGCCACCAAAGCTTCATAGCGAAAGCTTTAGCAATATCTTCAAACTTCCTCAAGCCTAAACCCCCTTCACAAGTAGGCCGAAACATTAAAGATCGACGAACCCAATGACATTTTTTATTCCCATCTTCATCACACCAAAAGAAATTGGCAATAAGACGGTACATAGCTGCAAAAACACCTTTTGGAGGATCAAGGAGAGAGATATAATATAACGGAATAGCTTGAAGACATGACTTAATAAGAGTAAGCTTAGCACCAAAGGATAAAAGTTTGCCTTTCCAAGAAGCCAATCTATCTTCCATTTTAGCAATGACCGGATCAAAGAGAGAAATTTTCTTCCGTCCCACATATAAAGGGCAGCCAAGATAAGTGATCGGAAGAGTCTTTTTGACAAAACCCGTAACCTCAGCAATGATTGCATCTCTATTTCCATCTTCCACCCCCAAAATATAAAAATATTTCGAAATACTAACCAATTGCCCAGAAAAAGATTGATACCAATGTATGCATCTCATGTGAGCTTCCATAGAATCCTTCGAACCATTGCCAAAAATAATGATATCATCGGCATAAGCTAAGTGAGAAATCATTGGAGTATTGGTGTGAGTGCGGTATCGAAAACGAGGAGAATTAGAATGAAGCATATTAAGGCCTCGACTAAGAACCTCAGCAGCCATGATAAACAGGGTAGGAGAAATTGGGTCACCTTGACGAAGCCCTCGAGAAGATTGGAAAAAACCACACGATTCTCCATTAACAAGCACCGAAAACCAACAAGAGTGATGTGATTCCCAACGAGACCCACAAGTTATAATGAACTTGGAACCACGCTTTCGGAATAACCTCGCGGAAACGTACGCCTAGGACTTGAATAACAATCAAAAGGGAGATCGTAACCCTTAGTTTCGTAATGAACTAAGAACCTTGATCGATTCGAAACCCTTAACTATTGAATAATTAAGAACCACGAATTAGAAAGTAAACACAAACTCAATCCAAAGTTTGCAAAATTCTAACAAAACTTAATTTGTCAAAAAAAGAGTTGAAAACTCACAATATTCATTAATCAAAAACGTCTCCCATTACAATGAAAAGAGGCGCCTTTTATAGGCTTAGAATCAAGAATACTAATCTAACTAGGAAAAGGAAAACATAGTTTACTAGGAAACACAATACTAATCTAACTAGGAAAGTAATAAATCTGCCTAATAAGAATCCTAGCTAAAAAGGAAAACAATTACATACTTAAAATAAGATAAGACTCTCCTAATCAAACAAGGAACAAGGAAAGTAAACGAAAGGAAGGAAAAAACGTCCAAGTCTCAAAAGGAAACAAGGACCACTTTTTTTTTTTGGACTCTCCTAGTGTGAATGCAATAGGGAAACACACCAATGAAAGGAATCCCGGTTTTCTAAAAGCCCTCTTTTGAAAAGTGCACTTTAGCCCCCAAAAGTCACCCATTTAGCATTAAAAGGCTCCCAAATTCATCCTTGAACTTATGGGCTGACTTTTTAAGGCTTTTGCTTCCAAAAAATGTCGTTTAAACCCTCAAACTTTCCCAAACATGTTGGACTTCAATCATATTCACCAAATTGGCTTCTTCAATTGACTTCCACGCTTGGATTTGTTTTTGGACTTGCAACATAAGGCTTGCTAAAGCTTGGTTCACGGTCCTCATCATTCTCCCCTTCTTCAAAAGGATTCGTCCTCGAATCATCACCGCGCTTGTATTGAATGAGGTAAGGAAACATCTTTATGAATTTGATTGAACAAATGTGCCTCTCATCTGAATATTCCTGTGAGATGGATGGAACAAAGCTAGAGAAAATAATGTGAACATCGTTAGTATATAAAATAAAACTCTCACTTTTGTTTTCTCCCTCTTCTACTTTTCTCTCACTTTTCACTCTCTCAACATTCTCTTTCTCACACCTCTCTCTCGCTATCTTTTCTGTCTCAAGCATCTCTCTTTCAAGTGTTTCTTTCTCAAGCTTCTCTCTTTCATGTGTTTCTTTCTCAACATTTTGCTCACTCTCAAATCTTTCGCTTTCATGGGGCTCCATTGGGGACAAAGGTACAAGAGTGAATTTCTTTTGATTGGATACAAAAGAAAAACTGTTGGTGAATCCATCATGCTTAACTCGACGATCAAGTACCCACGGTAGACCTAGTACTAATTGCTCAACTTGCGACGGCATCACATCACACCAAACTTCATCTTTATAATCCCTAATAGAAAAAGAAATTAGTGCTTGTTTAGTCACTTTAATTTCTCGACCTTCATGCAGCCACTTGTAAGGGTAAAGAAGCCTTTGGACATGAATACCCAACTTGTCAATAACTTTTGTACTCACCAAATTATTAGTATCACTATATCCATCATTTTTTTTTAACGAAAGGAGACGGCACTCCCTAGATTTTATTAATATTGAAAAAAATTAAAAACAAGGTGGGGGACATGACAACCTCAACCACCGAAATAAAATACATAATGAAATAACTACGGGGAGGGGTCCAGCTTCTAGAGAGCTGCCCATTACAAATGGGATAGGAGAAACCAAAAAACCAAAACAGGCCTATGCCAATTAACAGTGGACGACTCGTCCCAGGATACTTTAACTCGTCCCCCACACAGGGACGACTGAATCAGGGACAAATTGGACGACTCGTCCTCAACATGCTGAATTCGTCCCCTCCAAAGGGACGACTGAATCAGGGAAAAATTGGACGACTCGTCTCCTATGGCACGACTCGTGCTAGCAGGGAAGACAACCAGCAGCAACAGAAAAGCAGCAGCCCAACTAAACCAAAGAGGGGTCATTTCAAACGAATATAAGGGGTGTTAGCTTTGTCTAAGATAAAATTACCCCGACATCGACCAGGGAGATCCGAGTGAGAAAAGAATTCAACATCCCTTTGCTCATCCGCAGCAAAATTTGCTAAGCCATCAGCCACACCATTGCCTTCCCGAAGGATATGGGTGACTCGAACTTCCATGGAGGACATATGTCTATGAATGTGAGCAACAACATACCAAATAGCCCAGGGGATATGATATTCTTTGATAATGATACTCATAAGAGGAAGAGAATCCACTTCTAGCCAAACCCGCAAATACCCACGAGTATAAGCCAAAAGGAGACCGTCACGAACAGCCATAGCCTCAGCCATCATGTTAGAAGAGTGACCATAGAATTTGCAAAAACCATAAAGGAATCACCATTGTTATCCCGAAAGACACCTCCACCCGCAGCCAGGCCCGAATTTCCACAAGACACCCCATCCGTATTAACTTTAATGAAACCATCAGAAGGATGTTGCCAAATCACCAAACGAATGTTATGACAACCACGGCCAGCCTTATTCAGCCCAAAGAAAGAAAATAGGTGATCATCGGTTGAGTTCCACAAGAAAGACAACTCAAAGGCTTTAGCAATGTTTTGGATTTGCTCTCGAATTTTATAAATAATGGACAAATGATTCATAGCAGCTCCTTCAAATCTGCTTTTATTCCTTAACAACCAAATTTCCCAAAGAATGAAAGCCGGAAGAACTTGGGATAAAAAAGAAGAGGCACTATTCTTTTTTATTTGCGAACCATCCCACCAACAATAAAGCATTTGGTTCAAACAACCCCAAAACATATGAACACCACAAAGAGAGCCATAATGCTGCCAAACCTTCTTAGCGATTTGACCATTAATAAAACTATGGGGAATGGATTCTTCCCTTGCCTCTAAACAGCATTCACATCTGGAAGCGAAATGAACACCCCTTCTTTTAACTCTATCATCCGTAGGAATGCCACCATGAAAGACCCTCCAAAGAAAGACCGAGACTTTAAGAGGGATATATTTATGCCAACAAAAGGATAAAATAGCTGACCGTACTCTTGGTCTTCTACATTCTCGCCAAGCCGAGCTAACAGAGAACTTACCAGATGGAGAGGGTAAACAAATAGGAGTATCCGGTTGATCTATAGTAGTCAAGGACTGATCTTGAATTAACGAGAGAAGCTGGACACCATAGACCTCCCGAATATGATCAATACGAGGAACCCCATTATCAAACAAAGAAGAGACTGCAATATGATCAAAAGGAATATTACCCATATTACCTTCCAGCCACCTTTCATGAATCGTGATGTCACCTCTTCCAATCCGCCAACCTAAACGACTTTCTACCAAAGGTTTAGCATCCATCATACGACGCCAAATATGAGATTCAGCTGATTTCCGAGAGGCATCCATAGGATGAATGTCTCTACAATATTTGGCCAACATAAACCTGCTCCAAAGAGAGTCCCCAGTCCGAAATCTCCACCAAAGCTTCATGGCAAAAGCCATGGAAACATCCTCAAATTTTCGAAGACCCAAACCCCCCTCATCAATAGGCCAACTCATACTATCCCACGAAAGCCAATGACATTTTCGGGACCCATCAACATTACTCCAAAAGAACCTTGTAATAATACGTTCGATTCTTTGAAAGACCCCTTTAAGAGGAATAATCCATACACTATCTTATCTACACATCATTCTCTCTTTAACTTTCTCTCTCTAGGCGAAATTCTGTCTCTAGGGTTTCGCCCTAGGGGCTTTCTCCCTCCGGCCGGCAGCCACGGCTTCCCCGGCGGATCTTTTCCCTGAACTGTATTCTAGCTTTTTCAATCCTTATCATACTCCTTCCACTCACCAATCCGCCTCGTGCATGAACTCTCATTCCCAAGCAGCGGCCCATCCTTCCCATGCAAACCCTAACCCTAACCCGTCTCCTCAAGCGCCGACCCTTGCAATCCCTAATGCCCTGCAGCAATCCACACCGCAACAGGCTGCCACGCCGCAATAGCCCTCTTTGTCGACTCCTGACTTGGTTTCCCAACCACCGAAGACGTCTTCTAAATCCTTTGCCGAGTTGTTTTCACAACCGTCTCCTTCATCTAATAATGGCGTGCGTTCTTCAACGAATATTGTCATGGATTCGGCCATTCCAATTGGCTTTTACAAAGGTACTCCATCGGTCAAGATTTCTAAAGCATTAATTGATATGTTTGCCAAGCCTTTTCAATTCACCCTGGTGGGTAAATTTGCACATGGACGGCCTTCTATGGAGGATGCTAGGATTGCTTTTGTTAAGTTTCAGCTTAAGGGCAATTATAAGCTTGGACATTTGGATAATCGTCATCTTTTAATTAAATTGTCGAATGAGGAGGACTATCAACTCCTGTTTATGAAAGATGTATGGTATGTTACTCACTTTCCTATGCAAACCCTAGCATGGTCTCCTGCATGGAGGCCTGAATTAGAATCTCCCATTGTCCCGGTGTGGGTTGGCTTCCCCAATTTACCGGTGCACTTGATGAATAAGAGGTTTTTATTTGCTGCAGCAACAAACATTGGCACTCCATTATCTCTTGATAAAGCTACAGTTGAATTTTCTAGACCAAGTGTCGCAAAAGTGCTGATACAAGTTGATGTAACGAAGAAGCTTCCTAACGAAATCTACATTGACTGTGGGGATGCTTGTCCTAGTTTCTTTCAAAAGGTTGAATATGATAACATGCCAAAATATTGTAAACATTGTTGTGTTTTTGGGCATGATATTTCCTTGTGCAGGAAGGCAAATCCGAATTTGGCTGTCTCTAAACCAACGGTGATTAAAGGTAAATCTGATTTGGTTTATGTTGCTAAACAAAAGGATGCTAGTCAGGATACGGGGAAGGAGATGTTGATTGAACAGTCTAAGGAGGACCCCAAGGTTTCGGATACTATTCCTATTGATCATGGTACGTCTAGTGGTGGCTAAAGTAAATGGTATAGGATCGGATGTTGAAGTGATTGATATTAGTTCATCTGATGGTTTGAAAATAGCTGAGGTTGGGGGTTCTAAGGTTGCGTAGAAATTTAGAATTTTCCCTACTTTAGCCAAGCGTGGTACTGTTCTCCCTAAAGCTGTTAATAAAGCGCTTCAAAGATCGAGCTTTGTTGATGATGTATCTCTTATCCAACAAAAGGTTGCGGAACATTGATTCCAACATGAGCAGCTCAGTGTTAATGTGGTGAATGTGATGCCTGAGTCTGAGGCTGATGCTAGTCCTCCTGAAGATTTGGTGTCGGGATTGAATTTTTCTCCTAGAGCTCCTCGCACGTCTTTTGTTAATGATTTGGCGGGTTCTACTCCTTTTAGCAATCCTTTGTCTCACATAGTTGATACGGATGGTTTTACTATGGTCAAGTCTCAAAAGAATCGAAGCAAATTTGTTTCTCCTCCTTCTTAACCCCACCTTTGGTTAGTTTCCCTATGTTCTTTCTAAATGGTTTTCAATGGTTTCGTTGATATATTGGAATATCAGAGGTATTGGTAATAAGGCTTCTTTTTGTCGTGCAAAAAGATTATTCCGATTGCATGGGTCTTCTTTTATTGCTATTGCGGAACCTATGCTTCCTGCTAATCAGATTTTCAAATATAAAAGGTTGCTTGGGTGTGCCGGTTGTGTAGCTAATGTTAATGGTAAAATATGGCTGTTTTGGAAGCATGATTTTGATTGTAGGGTTATTCGTGATTCGACTCAGGCTATTACCCTCCAGATTGCTCATTCTCAATGGGAGGATAAAATTAATATTTCGGTGGTGTATGCGAGTTGTGATAGATATACTCGTCGAGAGCTTTGGGATGATATTATGGATCAGAGTTCTTGCAGGGATCCTTGGTTTGTTATTGGTGACTTTAATTGTGTCCTTGATCAATCGGAAAAGTTAGGTGGCCGACCTATTAAGAGAAAGGTAGTTGCTGAATTTTCAGATATGGTGCAATATTCTGGGCTTATTGATGCAGGTTATGTTCGAAATCTATATACTTGGGTTGACAAACCCAAAGGGCAGCCTTCTATTCTTCAGAGGCTTGATAGAGCCTTTTATAATGCAGCGTGGTTGGATAAATTTCATGCTACTACGGTTTCCCATATTAATCGTACTTGTTTAGATCATGCTCCCCTTGTTGTTCAAATCAAAGTTCATGGTGACATTATTCATGGGAGTTTTAGGTTCCTGAATATTTGGGCTAAGCATGTCTCTTTCCGTTCTGTGGTGGACAATTCTTGGAATTGTTATATGGATGGAAGACCTCTTGTGTGTTTTGCTAAAAAGCTGGTTCGATTAAAGAAAGATATTTCGAAATGGAATAAAGAAGTGTTTGGTAGGATTGATCAACAAGTTAAGGATACTGAGGATGAGGTGAGTCGATGTGAGCTTAATCTTAAAAATGATCCTAGTGCCAATACCAAATCTGCCCTCAATCTGGCTCAAGCTAGGTTACTGGCTAAGCTTAAAATGGATGAAGATTTTTGGCGCCAAAAGGCTAACATTTCGTGGATAAAGGATGGTGATCGAAATTCGAAGTTTTTCCACTCTTATGTTCGAAAGAAAAGACAGAAATTATTCATTCATCGAGTTCAGAATAGAGATGGTGTTTAGATTTCTAAGAAAAGGATATCCAACATGCTGCTGTTGATTTTTTCTCAGACCAACTTCAAAGCCCTGTTGATGTCTCATCTGATGATATTCTGGATGTCATTCCTCGCCTTGTCACTGAGATTGATAATGATATGCTCACTGTTGTTCCATCTATGGAGGAGATTAAGGATACGGTTTGGTCGATGAATAGTCAAAGTGCTGCGGGTCCTGACGGGTTTAATGGTTTTTTCTATCAAGAGTTTTGGGACATCATCAAATCTGATTTTTGTAGGGCTATCATTGAATTTTTCTTTGGTTTTCCCATCCCTCGGAGTTGGACAGCCACTCTTATTGTTATGCTTCCCAAAATTAGGGCTCCTACGAGATTCAGTGAGTTCCGGCCGATTAGTCTTTGTAATTTCTCTAATAAAGTTATTACAAAAATTCTTACGTGTCGGCTCTCTTCTATTTTACCTCGTATTATTTCTCCTCAACAAAGTGGATTTGTCCAAGGGCGGCTAATTCATGAGAATGTTCTTCTTGGGCAAGAATTGGTCCAATCAATAAAGAAAAAGGTTCGAGGAGCTAATGTTTGCTTAAAGCTTGATATGGCTAAAGCTTATGATAGGCTTTCTTGGTTTGCGTTGATTAAAGTCATGCGAAAGTTTGGTTTTTCTGAAGTCTGGAATGATTTAATCTTCCGGTGCATTTCTTCATGTTGGTTTTCGGTGCTTGTTAATGGTGAATCCTGTGGCTTTTTCCAATCTTCTCGAGGGCTTCGTCAAGGTGACCCAATTTCTCCTACCCTGTTTATCTTGGCTGCTGAGGTTCTTAGTCGAGGCCTTAATATGCTTCATTCTAATTCTCCTCGCTTTCGATATCGCACTCACATAAATACTCCAATGATTTCTCACTTAGCTTATGCCGATGATATCATTATTTTTTGCAATGGTTCGAAAGATTCTATGGAAGCTCACATGAGATGCTTACATTGGTACCAATCTTTTTCTGGGCAATTGGTCAGTATTTCGAAATCTTGTTATATCTTGGGGGTGGAAGATGAAAATAGAGATGTAATCATCGCTGAGGCTACGGGTTTTGTCAAAAAGAGTCTTCCGATCACTTATCTTGGCTGCCCTTTATATGTGGGACGGAAGAAAATTTCTCTCTTTGATTCGGTCATTGCTAAGATGGAAGATAGGTTGGCTTCTTGAAAAGGCAAGCTTCTATCTTTTGGTGCTAAGCTTACTCTTATTAAGTCATGTCTTCAAGCTATTCCACTATATCATATCTCTCTCCTTGATCCTCCAAAAGGCATTTTTGCAGCTATGTATTGTCTTATTGCCAATTTCTTTTGGTGTGATGAAGACGGGAATAAAAAATGTCATTGGGTTCGTCGATCTTTAATGTTTCAGCCTACTTGTGAGGGGGGTCTAGGCTTGAGGAAGTTTGAAGATATGGCTAAAGCTTTCGCTATGAAGCTTTGGTGGAGGCTTCGTGGTCATAATTATTTATGGGCAGAGTTTATGCTTGCTAAGTATTGCTTGGGTACCCATCCGATGGATGCTTCTCAACCCTCCTTTGCCTCTCATATTTGGTGTTGTATGTTACAAGTTAAAAATATTGTTGAAGCCAATATTGGTTGGAGAATTGGGCGAGGA
Source organism: Platycodon grandiflorus (assembly GCA_016624345.1). NCBI lineage: Eukaryota > Viridiplantae > Streptophyta > Magnoliopsida > Asterales > Campanulaceae > Platycodon > Platycodon grandiflorus. The sequence goes on along the minus strand of CM028362.1, from coordinate 79,966,687 downwards.
GATATTTCTGTCCATGAAAATTGGATTGATGGGTTTCGATCTCTTCTTCCCGAAAACCATATTGAAGTTGCTTCTTTGTTTGAAGATGGGCATCCTCGGTATGATCATATTATTGACGTTTATGGCTTGCAGTTATTGCAGTCTATTCATTAGCATATCTCCATCTCTGATGTTCCGGATCAATTATATTGGCTTCCATCTAGTAAAGGTCAGTTTACTATCTCTTCTGCTTGGCGCCTTTGTAAAGATGCTGGTACGCAAGATTTCATTTTTGAACACTGCTGGCATAAGCATGTCCCTATTAAAATTTCGGTGTTTCTATGGAGGCTTTTACATAATGGCATTCCTACTGATGCTGTTGTTCAACGTAAGGGGATTTACTTGGTTTCGGGCTGTGACTGTTGTTTGGTTCGATCCCTAGAAGATGTGGAGCATTTATTTGTTCAGGGCAGAATTGCTAATAGAGTGTGGTTTGCTTTTGCTAATAGATTGGGGGTCCCAATCATTTATCATAGTATTCGGTCTATCCTTGCTAGCTGGTGGTTTGGAACAGTTCGAGGTTTTAGCCCAGGTCTAAAGTGGATATGTCGGACTTTACCTTGTTTTATTGTTTGGGAGATTTGGAAGAGTAGTAATAAAGCCAGATTTGAGAATATTGCTATGAATGCTGAATCAATTATTGGGGCTGTTCATGATCAAGTTTCTCTTGTAGTCAAGGCTTTCCAGATTACGTTCAAGTTTTATCATGGTGATATGGATATCCTACAGTCCTTCTCCATATGTCACAGTTCTTCTTCTTTAAGGCCGTTGCGTCTTGTTATTTGGAAATTTCCGACACTTGAGCTCTTCAAGCTCAATACAGATGGGGTTGCGAAAGGTAATCCTGGTCTAATTTCGGGTGGGGGCATTTTTCGAAACTCTCATGGCAATATGCTGTTTGCCTTCTCGAATTTTTATGGGGTTGGTACCAATATGGTGGCAGAGGCAAAAGCTGTCTTGGATGGTTTACAGTTTGCTGTTTCTTTTGGTATGTCCTCCATTTGGCTTGAAGTTGATTCGGAGATCCTTTTGAAGATTCTGATTTTGGACTATCATATTCCTTGGTCGATTTGGTATGAAGTTCAACAAATTAAAAGGATTATGATGCAGATTCGTGTTCGTGTTACTCATATTTTGCGTGAGGGAAATCGTGTGGCTGATGGTTTGGCTAATGCTGCTGCTTCTTCTAGATCTAATTTGGTTTTTTACTTCCCGAAGGATCTCCATCATGTTTGCCGAGGTTCTTATAGTCTGGATCGTGCTTCTCTTCCGTATGTTAGGCTTTGAAGGTGTGTTTGGTGCTGTGAAGTTGCTGAAGGGTTTTCTTTTGGCTGGGCACGAGTCGTCTTTCATGGGACGACTCGTCTATTTTGTTGATTGGCTGCTTTGTCGTCCCGTGTATGGGACGAATTGGGCTTTTTGGGGACGAGTCGTCCTATCTTTCCAGGCAGTTGCTGATTCTGTCGTCCCTTCAGGAGGGACGAATTAGTCATGATAGGGACGAGTCGTCCTCCCCTATTAGTGTTGGTAGGCTGGAGCTTTTCCCCTTCCTCATTTGTAATGGCATGCTTGTAGATGCTGCTCCCCTTTCTCTTTTTTTACTTTTCTATTTCGGCTATAAGCCAAATGTATTTCCTTTTCCGGTGGTTGAGGTTGTCATGTCCCCCACCTTGTTTGTAATTATTTTCTTTATTAATAAAATTTAGGGAGTACCGTCTCCTTTCGCCAAAAAAAAAAAAAAAAAAAAAAAAACCCTTTAAGAGGATGAATAAGAGATAGATAGTAAAGAGGGATCGCTACCAAACAAGATTTAATCAAGGTAAGCTTTGCACCAAAGGAAAGAAGCTTCCCTTGCCAAGAAGCAAGCCTGGCTTCCATTTTCTGAAATAAAGGATTGAATAAACTGAGTTTTAACCTCCCAATATACAAAGGGCAGCCTAAATATTTAATGGGCATATCCTGCTTAACAAAACCTGTCATTGCAATAATACCATCCTCGCTCTATCAAACTTCCCCGTAATAAAACAAGATTTCTGAACATTAACAAGCTGGCCCGAAAACCCTTGATACCATTCAAGATACTTCATATGAGTCTCAAGCGAATCCTTTGACCCATTACAGAAAATTAACACATCATCTGCATAGGCTAAATGAAAAATCACCGGAGCATTCAAATGAGTTTTAAATCTATAACGAGGATAATAAGCATGCAACTGGTTAAGACCCCTACTCATAATTTCAACAGCAATAATGAACAAACATGGAGATAAAGGATCGCCTTGTCTCAAACCCCTCGTAGAGTGAAAAAAACCACAAACTTCCCCATTAACAAGAACTGAGAACCAGCTGTTAGAAATGCATCTATAAATCAAATCAATCCAAACCTCATTAAATCCAAACTGACGCATAACCTTTATGAGCCCAAACCAAGAAAGCCTATCGTAAGCTTTGGCCATTTTTTTTTTTCGCGAAAGGAGACGGTACTCCTAAATTTTATTAATAAAGAAAATAATTACAAACAAGGTGGGGGACATGACAACCTCAACCACCGTAAAAGGAAATACATATGGCTTATAGCCGAAATTGAAAAGTAAAAAAAGATAAAGCGGAGCAGCATCTACAAGCATGCCATTACAAATGAGGAAGGGGAAAAGCTCCAGCCTACCAACACAAATAGGAGAGGACGACTCGTCCCCATCATGACTAATTCATCCCTCCCGAAGGGACGACAGAATCAGCAACTTCTCGGGATAGGACGACTCGTCCCCAAAGGCCCAATTCGTCCCATACAGGGACGACGAAACAGCAACTTCTTGGCAGGAAAGGACGACTCGTCCCCAATAAACCCAATTCGTCCCATACACAGGGACGACAGAATCAGCAGCCAACAACAAAATAGACGAGTCGTCCCATGAAAGACGACTCGTGCCCAGCCAAGAGAAAACCCTTCAGCAACAGAAACAGCACCAAACACACCTTCAAAGCCTAACATACGGAAGAGAAGCACGATCCAGACTATAAGAACCTCGACAAACATGAGGGAGATCCTTCGGGAAGTAGAAAACCGAATTAGATCTAGAAGAAGCAGCAGCATTAGCCAAACCATCAGCCACACTATTTCCCTCACGCAAAATATGAGTAACACGAACACGAATCTACATCATAATCCTTTTAATTTGTTGAACTTCATACCAAATCGACCAAGGAATATGATAATTCAAAATCAGAATCTTCAAAAGAATCTCCGAATCAACTTCAAGCCAAATGGAGGACATACCAAAAGAAACAGCAAACTGTAAACCATCCAAGACAGCTTTTGCTTCTGCCACCAAATTGGTACCAACCCCATAAAAATTCGAGAAGGCAAACAGCATATTGCCATGAGAGTTTCAAAAATGCCCCCACCGAAATTAGACCAGATTACCTTTCAGCCCCATCGTATTGAGCTTGAAGAGCCCAAGGGTCGAAAATTTCCAAATAACAAGACGCAACGGCCTTAAAGAAGAAGAACTGGGACATATGGAGAAGGACTGGAGGATATCCATATCACCAGGATAAAACTTGAACGTAATCTGGAAAGCCTTGACTACAAGAGAAACTTGATCATGAACAGCCCCAATAATTGATTCAGCATTCATAGCAATATTCTCAAATCTGGCTTTATTACGACTCTTCCAAATCTCCCAAACAATAAAACAAGGTAAAATCCGACATAGCCACTTTAGGCCTGGGCTAAAACCTCAAACTGTACCAAACCACCAGCTAGCAAGGATAGACCGAATACTATGATAAATGATTGGGACCCCCAATCTATTAGCAAAAGCAAACCACACTTTACTAGCAATTCTGCCCTGAACAAATAAATGCTCCGCATCTTCAAGGGATCGAACCAAACAACAGTCACAGCCCGAAACCAAGTAAATCCCCTTACGTTGAACAGCAGCATCAGTAGGAATGCCATTATGCAAAAGCCTCCATAGAAACACCGAAATTTTAATAGGGACATGCTTATGCCAGCAGTGTTCAAAAATGAAATCATGCGTACCAGCATCTTTACAAAGGCGCCAAGCAGAAGAGATAGTAAACTGACCTTTACTAGATGGAAGCCAATATAATTGATCGAAACCCATCAATCCAATTTTCATGGACAGAAATATCCCTTGCCCAATTCTCCAACCAATATTGGCTTCAACAATATTTTTAACTTGTAACATACGACACCAAATATGAGAAGCAAAGGAGGGTTGAGAAGCATCCATCGGATGGGTACCCAAGCAATACTTAGCAAGCATAAACTCTGCCCATAATGAATTATGACCACGAAGCCTCCACCAAAGCTTCATAGCAAAAGCTTTAGCAATATCTTCAAACTTCCTCAAGCCTAAACCCCCTTAACATGTAGGCTGAAACATTAAAGATCGACGAACCCAATGACATTTTTTATTCCCGTCTTCATCACACCAAAAGAAATTGGCAATAAGACGGTACATAGCTGCAAAAATGCCTTTTGGAGGATCAAGGAGAGAGATATAATATAGCGGAATAGCTTGAAGACATGACTTAATAAGAGTAAGCTTAGCACCAAAAGATAAAAGCTTGCCTTTCCAAGAAGCCAACCTATCTTCCATTTTAGCAATGATCGAATCAAAGAGAGAAATTTTTTTCCGTCCCACATATAAAGGGCAGCCAAGATAAGTGATCGAAAAAGTCTTTTTGACAAAACCTGTAGCCTCAGCGATGATTGCATCTTTATTTTCATCTTCCACCCCAAGATATAAAAGATTTTGAAATACTTGACCAATTGCCCGGAAAAAGATTGGTACCAATGTAAGCATCTCATGTGAGCTTCCATAGAATCCTTCGAACCATTGCAAAAAATAATGATATCATCGGCATAAGCTAAGTGAGAAATCATTGGAGTATTGATGTGAGTGCGATATCGAAAACGAGGAGAATTAGAATGAAGCATATTAAGGCCTCGACTAAGAACCTTAGCAGCCATGATAAACAGGGTAGGAGAAATTGGGTCACCTTGACGAATCCCTCGAGAAGATTCGAAAAAGCCACACGATTCACCATTAACAAGCACCGAAAACCAACATGAAGAAATGCACCGGAAGATTAAATCATTCCAGACTTCAGAAAAACCAAACTTTCGCATGAATTTAATCAAAGCAAACCAAGAAAGCCTATCATAAGCCTTAGCCATATCAAGCTTTAAGCACACATTAGCTCCTTGAACCTTTTTCTTTATAGATTGGACCAATTCTTGCCCAAGAAGAACATTCTCATGAATTAGCCGCCCTTGGACAAACCCACTTTGTTGCGGAGAAATAATACGAGGTAAAATAGAAGAAAGCCGACACGTAAGAAGCTTTGTAATAACTTTATTAGAGAAATTACAAAGACTAATCGGCCGGAACTCACTGAATCTCGTAGGAGCACTAACCTTAGGAAGCATAACAATAAGAGTGGCTGTCCAACTCCGAGGGATGGGAAAACCAGAGAAAAATTCAATGATAGCCCTACAAAAATCAGATTTGATGATGTCCCAAAACTCTTGATAGAAAAAACCATTAAACCCATCAGGACCCGCATCACTTTGACTATTCATCGACCAAACCGTATCCTTGATCTCCTCCATAGACGGAACAGCAGTGAGCATATCATTATCAATCTCAGTGACAAGGCGAGGAATGACATCCAGAATATCATCAGATGGGACATCAACAGGGCTTTGAAGTTGGTCCGAGAAAAAATCAACAGCAGCATGTTGGATATCCTCTTTCTTAGAAATCCAAACACCATCTCTATTCTGAACTCGATGAATAAATAATTTCTGTCTTTTCTTTCGAACATAAGAGTGGAAAAACATCAAATTTCGATCACCATCCTTTATCCACGAAATGTTAGCCTTTTGACGCCAAAAATCTTCATCCATCTTAAGCTTAGCCAATAACCTAGCTTGAGCTAGACTGAGAGCAGATTTTGCATTGGCACTAGGATCATTTTGAAGATTAAGCTCACATCGACTCACCTCATCCTCAGCATCCTTAACTTGTTGATCAACCCTACCAAACACTTCTTTATTCCATTTCGAAATATCTTTCTTTAATCGAACCAGCTTTTTAGCAAAACACACAAGAGGCCTTCCATCCATATAAGAATTCCAAGAATTGTCCACCACAGACCGGAAAGAGACATGCTTAGCCCAAATATTCAGGAACCTGAAACTCCCATGAATAATATCACCATGAACTTTGACTTGAACAACAAGGGGAGCATGATCTGAACAAGTACGATTAATATGGGAAACCGTAGTAGCATGAAATTTATCCAACCACGCTGCATTATAAAAGGCTCTATCAAGCCTCTGAAGAATAGAAGGCTGCCCTTTGGGTTTGTCAACCCAAGTATATAGATTTCCAACATAACCTGCATCAATAAGCCCAGAATATTGCACCATATCTGAAAATTCAGCAACAACCTTTCTCTTAATAGGTCGGCCACCTAACTTTTCCGACTGATCAAGGACACAATTAAAATCACCAATAACAAACCAAGGATCCCTGCAAGAACTCTGATCCATAATATCATCCCAAAGCTCTCGACGAGTATATCTATCACAACTCGCATACACCACCGAAATATTAATTTTATCCTCCCATTGAGGATGAGCAATCTGAAGAGTAATAGCCTGAGTCGAATCACGAATAACCCTACAATCAAAATCATGCTTCCAAAACAGCCATATTTTACCATTAACATTAGCTACACAACCGGCATACCCAAGCAACCTTTTATATTTGAAAATCTGATTAGCAGGAAGCATAGGCTCCGCAATAGCAATAAAAGAAGACCCATGCAATCGGAATAATCTTTTTGCACGACGAAAAGAAGCCTTATTACCAATACCTCTAATATTCCAATATATCAACGAAACCATTGAAAACCATTTAGAAAGAACATAGGGATACTCACCAAGGATGAGGTTAAGAAGGAGGAGAAACAGATTTGCTTTGATTCTTTAGAGACTTCACCCAAGTAAAACCATCCGCATCAACGTTGTGAGATAAAAGATTGCTAAAAGGAGTAGAACCCGCCAAATCAGTAACAAAAGTCGTGAGAGGAGCTCTAGGACATAGATTCAAACCCGACACCAAATCTTCCTGAGGACTAGCATCAGCCTCAGACTCAGGCATCACATTCACCACATTAATACTGAGCTGCTTATGTTGGATCCTATGTTCCTCAACCTTCTGTTGGATAAGAGAGACATCATCAACGGCCACAGTAGCCTTCTGACCCACATCCTTGTGAACAACCTCAAAGCCCGGTCTTTGAAGCACTTTATTAACAGCTTCAGGGAGAACAGTACCACGCCTAGCTAAAGTAGGGAAAATCCCAGATTTCTGTGTGCCAACCTTAGAAACCCCAACCTCAGCTGTTTTCAAACCATCAGACGAGCTAATATCAATCACTTCAACATCCAACCCTATACCATTTACTTTAGCACCACTAGTCGTACCATGATCAGTAGGAACGATCCAAACCTTGGGGTCCTCTTTAGCTGCTCAAGCAATTTTTCCTTCCCCATATTCTGACTAGCATCCTTTTGTTTAGCAACATAAACCGAATCAGATTTACCTTTACTCACCGTTGGTTTAGAGACAGCCAAATTCGGATTTGCCTTCCTGCACAAGGAAATATCATGCCCAAAAACACAGAAATGTTTACAATATTTTGGCATGTTATCATATTCAACCTTTTGAAAGAAACTCGGACAAGCATCCCCACAATCAATATAGATTTCATTAGGAAGCTTCTTCGTTACATCAATTTGAATCAACACTTTAGCAATACTAGGCCTAGAGAATTCAACTGTAGCTTTATCAAGAGATAATGGAGTACCAATGTTAGTTGCTGCAGCAAATAAGAAACGCTTATTCATCAAATGCACCGATAAGTTTGGGAAGCCAACCCACACCGGGACAATGGGAGATTCTAATTCAGTCCGCCATGCAGGTGACCATGCTAGGGTTCGCATAGGAAAACGAGTTACATACCACACATCTTTCATAAAAAGGCGTTGATAATCCTCCTCATTAGACAATTGAATTAACAGATGACGATTATCCAAATGTCCAAGTTTATAATTACCCTTAAGCTGAAACTTGGCAAAAGCAATCCTAGTATCCTCCATAGAAGGTCGTCCATTAGCAAATTTACCCACCAAGGTGAATTGAAAAGGCTTAGCAAACATATCAATTAGTGATTTGGAAAGCTTAACCGATGGCGTACCTTTATACGTACCAATAGGAATAGCCAATTCAGCCATGTTAGTTGATGAAGGCGACGAGCCATTATGAGACGACGGCGTTTGTAAGAAAAGGTCAGCAAAGGATTTGGAGAAGGACTGTGGCAGCTTGGAGGTCAAACCAGATTGCAGCAAAGTTTCCTTGTGCGGCAAAGAAGCGGCAAGCAAGGAGGCAGAAGGCAGCGCATTGGAGGTAGGGTTTGCGGAAGGCAGCGCATTGCAGTTAGGGTTTGCGGCTAGGTTTGCATGATTTTGGGCCGGCGCATGAGAGTAGCCCGTCGCATGAAGAATAGGGTTGATGCACGACGGGATTTGCTGGATGGTAGGGGAATAGTACGGGTTAGAGTGGCTGGCATTAATGGAGGGATAAGTTGCAGCCGGCGAAGCCATGGCTACCGGCGGGATTGCATGAGTTCTTGGGCTAGAAGAACAATCTCATGAATCACTCTACCCCGAACAAAACCACTTTGCTACTGGGAGATAATCCGAGGAAGAATAGGAGCCAAACGATGAGTTAAAAGGTTGGTGACAACTTTGTTACAAAAATTGCAAAGGCTGATTGGCCTAAGATCCGAAAAAGAAATCGGAGTGTCCACTTTGGGAATGGTCACTATTAAGGTACTAGTCCAGCTACGAGGCATCTGAAAACCCGAAAAGAACTCTCCAATGGCACGGACTAAATCATTCTTGATCACATCCCAACAGGCCTTGTAAAATTCCCCCGTAAAACCATCTGGACCCGCTGCACTCTGCCCATTCATATCAAAAACAATAGTCTTAACCTCCTCCATAGACGGAACAGCCGTGAGATTCCCATTATCCTCCTCTGTAATAAGACGCGGAATGAGAAACAAATAATCATCCGACGGAGTCGCACATTGCCCTTGGAGTTGATCTGCGTAAAAACCAACCGCCTCAGTCTGAATATCATCCTTATTAGTAAGCCAAAGACCTTGCCGATCCTTAATCTTATGGATAAAAAGCTTTTGCCTCTTCTTCTTACCGTTGCATGAAAAAATCTAGTGTTACGATCCCCCTCTTTTAGCCAAGAAATATTAGCCTTTTGAGCCCAAAAATCCTCCTCAGTTTTAAGCTTAGACAAGAGATGAGCTTGAGCAAGGCTAAGAGCAGTCTTTTTTTTTTTTTTTTTTGACGAAAGGAGGCGGCACTCCCTAGATTTTATTAATATTGAAAAAAATTACAAACAAGGTGGGGACATGACAACCTCAACCACCGAAATAAAATACATAAAGAAATAACTACGGGCATGGATCTAGCTTCTAGAGAGCTGCCCATAACAAAGGGGATAGGGGAAACCAAAAAGCAAACAACAACCAAACCAGGCCTATGCCACTCAACAGAGGACGACTCGTCCCCAAACATTCTAACTCGTCCCCTACACATGGACGACTGAATCAGGGAGAAATTGGACGACTCGTCCCTGTTAAGCTGAAATCGTCCCTTCCAAAGGGAGGACTGAATCAGGGAGAAATTGGATGACTCGTCCCTGTTAAGCTGAATTCGTCCCTTCCAAAGGGACGACTGAATCAGGGGAAAAATGGACGACTCGTCTCCTATGGCACGACTCGTGCTAGAAGGGAAGACAACCAACAGCAACAGAAAAGCAGCAGCCCAACTAAACCAAAGAGGGGTCATTTCAAACGAATATAAGGGGTGTTAGCTTTGTCTAAGATAAAATTACCTCGACATCGACTAGGAAGATGCGAGTGAGAAAAGAATTCAAAATCCCTTTCCTCATCCGCAGCAAAATTTGCTAAGCCATCAGCCACACCATTACCTTCCCGAAGAATATGGGTAACTCGAACTTCCATGGAGGACATAAGTCTATGAATGTGAGCAATAACATACCAAACAGCCCGGGGATATGATATTCTTTAATAATGATACTCATAAGGGAAGAGAATCCACTTCCAACCAAACCCGCATATAACCACGAGCATAAGCCAAAAGGAGACCATCACGAACAGCCATAGCCTCAGCCATCATGTTAGAAGAATGGCCATAGAATTTGCAAAAACCATAAAGGAAATCACCATTTGGGTCCCGAAAGACACCTCCACCCGCAACCAGGCCCGGATTTCCACGAGATACCCCATCCGTATTAACTTTAATGAAGCCATCAGAAGGATATTGCCAAGTCACCAAACGAATGTTATGACATCTACGGCCAACCTTATTCAACCCGAAGACAGAAAAGAGATGATCATTGGAAGAATGCCACAAGAAAGACAACTCAAAGGCTTTAGCAATATTTTGAATTTGCTCTCGAATTTTATATATGATGGACAAATGATTCATAGCAACTCCTTCAAATCTGCTTTTATTTCTAGATAACCAAATTTCCCAAAGAATGAAGGCCGGGAGAACTTGGGATAAAAAAGAAGAAGCCCTATTCTTGTTTACGTGCGAACCATCCCACCAACAATAGAGCATTTGGTTCAAACCACCCCAAAACATATGAACACCACAAAGAGAGCCATAATGCTGCCAAACCTTTTTAGCAATTGCACCATCAAGAAAAATATGGGGAATGGATTCTTCCCTTGCCTCTAAACAGCATTCACATCTAGAAGCGAAATGAACGCCCCTTCTTTTAACTCTATCATCCGTAGGTATGCCACCATGCAAGACCCTCCAAAGAAAGACCGAGACTTTAAGAGGGATGTTTTTATGCCAACAAAAGGATAAAATAGCCGACCGTATTCTCGGCCTTCTACATTCGAGAACTAACAGAGAACTTACCGGATGGAGAGGGTAACCAAATAGGAGTATCCGGCTGATCGTAGTAGTCAAGGACGATCTGAATTAACGAGAGAAGCTGGACACCATAGACCTCCCGAATATGATCGGTACGAGGAACCCCATTATCAAACAAAGAAGAGACTGCAATATGATCAAAAGGAATATTACCCATATTACCTTTCAGCCACCTTTCATGAATCGTGATGTCACCTCTTCCAATCCGCCAACCTAATCAGCTTTCTACCAAAGGTTTAGCATCCATCATACGACGCCAAATATGAGACTCAGCTGATTTTTGAGAGGCATCCATAGGGTGAATGTCTCTACAATATTTGGCCAACATAAACCTGCTCCAAAGAGAATCCCTAGTCCGAAATCTCCACCAAAGCTTCATGGCAAAAGCCATGGAAACATCCTCAAATTTCTGAAGACCCAAACCCCCCTCATCAATAGGCCAACTCATACTATCCCACGAAAGCCAATGACATTTCTGGGACCCGTCAACATTGTTCCAAAAGAACCTTGTAATAATACGTTCGAGTCTTTGAAAGACCCCTTTAAGAGGATGAATGAGAGATAGATAATAAAGAGGGATCGCTGCCAAACAAGATTTAATCAAGGTAAGCTTTGCACCAAAGGAAAGAAGCTTCCTTGCCAAGAAGCAAGCCGGCTTCCATTTTCTGAAATAAAGGATTGAATAAACTGAGCTTTAACCTTTCAATATATAACGGGCAGCCTAAATACTTTATAGGCAGATCTTGCTTAACAAAACCTGTCACTGCTGCAATAATACCATCCCTCTCTCTATCAAACTTCCCCGTAATAAAATAAGATTTCTGAATATTAACAAGCTGGCCCGAAAACCCTTGATACCATTCAAGATACTTCATATGAGTCTCAAGCGAATCCTTTGACCCATTACAGAAAATTAACACATCATCTGCATATGCTAAATGAGAAATCACCGGAGCATTCAAATGAGTTTTAAATCTATACCGAGAATAATAGGCATGCAATGGTTAAGACCCTACTCATAATTTCAGCAGCAATAATGAACAAACATGGAGATAAAGGATCGCCTTGTCTCAAACCCCTCGTAGAGTGCAAAAAACCACAAACTTCCCCATTAACAAGAACGGAGAACCTGCTGTTAGAAATGCATCTATAAATCAAATCAATCCAAACCTCATTAAATCCAAACTGACGCATAACCTTTATGAGCCCATACCAAGAAAGCCTATTGTAAGCTTTTGCCATGTCCAGCTTTAACGCAACATTGGATCCGCGAGCTTTCTTTGTAATGGATTGCATGAGCTCTTGGGCTAGAAGAACATTTTCATGAATCACTCTACCCCGAACAAAACCACTTTGCTGCTGGGAGATGATCCGAGGAAGAATAGGAGCCAAACGACGAGTTAAAAGGTTGGTGACAACTTTGTTACAAAAATTACAAAGGCTGATTGGCCTAAGATCCGAAAAAGAGGTCGGAGTGTCCACTTTGGGAATGGTCACTATTAATGTACTAGTCCAGCTACGAGGCATCTGAAATCCCAAAAGAACTCTCCAATGGCACAGACTAAGTCATTCTTGATCACATCCCAACAGGCCTTGTAAAATTCCCCCGTAAAACCATCCGGACCCGCTACACTCTGCCCATTCATATCAAAAACAATAGTCTTAACCTCCTTCATAGACGGAACAACTGTGAGATTCCCATTATCCTCCTCGTAATAAGACGTGGAATGAGAAACAAATAATCATCCGACGGTGCACATTGCCCTTGGAGTTGATCTGCGTAAAACCAACCGCCTCGCCCGAATATCATCCTTATTAGTAAGCCAATGACCTTGCCGATCCTTAATCTTATGGATAAAAAGCTTTTGCCTCTTCTTCTTGACCGTTGCATGAAAAAATCTAGTGTTACGATCCCCCTCCTTTAGCCAAGAAATATTAGCCTTTTGAGCCCAAAAATCCTCCTCAGTTTTAAGCTTAGACAAGAGATGAGCTTGAGCTAGGCTAAGAGCAGTCCTACTATCTTCAGTACCATGCTGTTGATGTAACAACTCGCAAGCAAGGACCTCATCCTCCGCATTTTTAACCCTGATCAATACGCCCAAAACCTCCTTGTTCCAAACCAAGATACATTTTCGTAATCGACCAAGTTTCTTTGCAAAACAAACCATTGGCCTCCTATCCATAGACAAATCCCACGAATCACGAACAATGTTGAGAAAGTTATGGTGCTTCAGCCACACATTAAGAAATCTAAAAGACCCCTTGATAAGTTCATCCTCAATCGGATATTAATAAGAAGTGGAGCATGATCCGAGCAGGAACGAGGTAAATGAGAAACTCCAGTCAGATGAAAAAGACGCATCCATTTTTCATTATAGAACGCCCTGTCAAGCCTTTGATAAATAGCCCTGCGCCCCATTCTTTTATTGTACCAAGTTGCCATATTCCCATCATATCCCGCGTCAATAAGATTAGAGTACTGGATCATATCAGAAAACTCAGCCACATTAGTCTCATTAATAGGATTGCCACCCATCTTCTCTGACTGATCTAAAACAACATTAAAGTCCCCAACCACCATCCAGGGAAAATCAACCTCACTAATCACCATAAGGTCATCCTAAAGGGTGGGACGAGAATATTTATTATAGCTAGCATGGACAAAAGATACCCAAACCACTTCATGCCAAAGAGGATGAGATATTTCCAGCGTTAAGGCTGATTAGAATCATGCACGACCACACAAGAAGACCATGTTTCCAAACAACCCAAACTCTATTATTCAGATTCATTAAACCGTCTTCACAACCAACTTTCCGAACAAAAGCACCAAAATTATCACCCCTTGCTTTTGGCTCATAAATAGCAAAAAGAGAGACATTATGTAAACGAAATAACCGTTTAATCCTTCGAACTGTGGCACCATTGCGATACCCTAGCATTCCAACTTAAGAACGACACCATAGTAAAACAATAGAGAAAAAGTATGTGAACCAAATAGGTATGAGAGACTCACAGAAAGAAAAGGAATTAAGGCTGCGGACTATGGCCTTTTGCTTGCGATGCAGACTGCAACCCTTTTTCTTTGCTTTTACGCTTCTTATTGATCACTTCTGTGAATTCACCTTCCCTATCCTCTAAGTTAACCAACTCACTCTCCTTTCTATCCATATGAAGCTCCATAACATGAGAAATAGAGGTAACCACCGGACCTCTAGGGGATAAATTTAAAGAACCATACGTATTCAACTTGGCAATAGATGACCCTTTTGCTCTTAAAGCCGAATCATCCTTGAGAGGGGTGCACAGTTTCTTCAAATTTTGTAACTCCGGAATAGCACAAGATTCCTTCATAACAGAAGAAGACAAATGCTTTTTAAGAGCCTCATTTACTGCCTTAGGAAGTTCCAAACCCCTACGAGCCAACCTTGGAACATAAGTGTTCTCTAGCTTCTCCTTAATACCATTTTTCGCCTTCAAGGTCTCACCAGAGAGGGTAGAATTCAGTCCTTTTTCAAAACCATCCCCCGTAACTTTTTTGGAAGCAACATTCTTCCCTTTATCCTCTTTCTTACCCTCCTTCTTATACTCCTTATTTATCACACGACAACTGGAGTGATCATGTCCCAAAACCGAGCAATGCCGACAATAAAGAGGAAGATTATCATACACCACATCTTGAAAGAAACTAGGAGAAACATCCCCACAATCAACATGGATCTTTTCCGGAAGTGATTTCAACAAATCAACTTGAACCAAAATTTTAGCAACGCTTGGTCTAGATAATTCCGCTGTAGCCTTATCAATAGACAAAGGTTTGCCAAATGTACTAGCAAGAGAAAATAAGAAAACCTTCTTAAACAAATGAACTGGTAACCGGAGGCTTACCCAAACCGGTGCCAATGGAGAATCTTGTTTAGGTCGCCATGAAGGAGTCCAAACCGTATTTCGCATAGGGAACTTCGTTACATACCACACCTCCTTCGTCCACAACCGATGAAAATCCTCTTCGGTGGATAGTTGGATAAGCATATGTTGTTGATCAATATGGCTAAGTTTGTATGTGCCCTTTAAATGAAACTTTGCAAAGGCCAATCTAGCAGCTTCCATGGTAGGCCGACCGTTAAGAAACTTCCCAACAAAGTCCATGCGAAAGGTTTAGCAAAGGCGGCAATAGCCTCCTTCGTGAGCTTTAAAGAAGGTACCCCTTGTGGAAGGCGGAGGTAAGCATGGGAAAATCATTCACTTGAGGAAGGGTACTAGTCAACAAGGAGGCAAAAGACTTGTTGAGAGGTGGCGGATTAGGGTTGGCATGAGCGGCGTTAGAGGTTGCGGCGGAAGCATGGGCGCGATGTTAGGGTTTGGCGGGCTAGGGTTTGCATGGGAGGGCCGCCGTCTAGGGTAGAAGTTGGGCGAGTTTAGAAGACATGAGAGGAGGGAAAAGCCTGAGTCAGCCATGAAGGGCACGGCAGCGGAGAGGTGAACGGAAACTCCCTAGGGCAAAACCCTAGAGACGGGAAAAAGAAGACTCGCCTAGAGATTTTTTTAGAAAGAGAAAATTTTCAACTTCTTATATGTTCTTAGGCTAAGAGCAGGTCCTACTATCTTCGGTACCTTCTTTGTTGATGAAACAACTCGCAAGCAAGAACCTCATCTTCCGCATTTTTAACCTATTGTTCAATACGCCCAAAAACCTCCTTGTTCCAAACCGAGATACATTTTCGTAATCAACCAAGTTTCTTTGCAAAACAAACCATTGGTCTCCCATCCATAAACAAATCCCAGAAATCACGAACAATGTTGAGAAAGTTATGGTGCTTCAACCACACATTAAGAAATCTAAAAGACCCCTTAATAAGATCAGCCTCAATCTGGATATTAATAAGAGTGGAGCGTGATCCGAGCAAGACGAGGTAAATGAGAAACTCCGGCCAGTGAAAAAGACGCATCCATTTTTCATTATAGAAAGCCCCATCAAGCCTTTGATAAATAGCCCCGCGCCCCATTCTTTTATTGTACCAAGTTGCCATATTCCCATCATAGCCCGCGTCCAATAAGATTAGAATCTTGGATCATATTAGAAAACTCACCACATTGGTCTCATTAATAGGATTGCCACCCACCTTTTCGACGATCTAAAACAACATTAAAGTCCCCAACCACCATCCAGGGAAAATCAACCTCACTAATTACCATAAGATCATCCCAAAGGGTTCGACGCTTGAATATTTATTGCAGGTAGCATGAACAAACGATACCCAAACCACTTCATGCCAAAGAGGATGAGATATTTCCAAATGTAAAGCCTGATTAGAATCATGCACGACCACACAATCGAAGACCATGTTTCCAAACAACCCAAACTCTATTATTCAGATTCATTAAACCATCTTCACAACCAACTTTCCGAATAAAAGCACCCAAATTATCACCCCTTGCTTTTGGCTCATAAAAATAGCAAAAGAGAGACATTATGTAAACGAA